>NW_019293118.1:0-30738 GCF_000500325.1 Leptinotarsa decemlineata | reverse complement strand
AAATTGAAATCATTATTCAGATATTAAACACCTCAGGAACCTCCGCCTATGATTTTACGAGTTTTACGACCGTTTTATGACTTGGGCCCTCTTTTGTGCTATCGACAAATTATGAACGGACTATAAGAAAACATAGGGGAGCCTCTTAAGACTATTACCTTGAAGTGGTCATGGGAAAAAACGAAAAAGACAACATTTGAGAAAGAATTCCAAAAAAAAATTGGAAGATACTGAGAAATAGAAAACTTGGCAAAAAGATAAAAATAAAGATACGGTCAGTCATCACAAATGATGAAGCGAAAGAAAATATTAGAAAATAAAAAAGAAAAATATTGACAATAATTCTGGGGCCTAAAAGAAGACTAAAAAGAAATAGAAATGAAGCGAAGTTCTGTAAATATACCGGAAATGACGGAATCGCAACGGAAAGGATGGGTAAGACATATAACAGTGAGGCCATCAAGGAAGATCACTTCCATTCAAGGAAGCGAGTAGTCGATTGTGAATTAAGCTCCTGAAAATCAAGCAAATAAACAAGTTACTACGTCTGAAATAAAATTGAAAAGTGCATATTATAATCATAGTGACATCCTGGTATCAACCATCTTCCCAAATTGGCAGGATTCGCAGAACAAACCTTCTGTACTAGCTATTTTCAGTCCTGGGATTCGACCTTCATCGGCCATTTCCTTCAAAGTTTGGAAATTAATGTGGTCTAATCTTTCATGCCATAACATAACGGAATTGGGTATGCTTGCTACATTGGCTTATCTTTCTATAGGGTTTTCAAATAACATTTTGAAGCAATGATTATACCGTTTTCTTCCAACTGCCACTAACTATGTAGAGTTATAAATTTCGATCTTATCATTTTTAAAAATAACCTTTGAATTTTTCTCAGTCACAGCTCAAACTGAGAATAGATTTTTCTTCAGATTTGGCACATAAAGGGCTTCCAATTTTATTGAACCAATTCCTTCTGCATATACAAAAGAATTATCTCCGAGCTGAATTGATACTCGAGGATTTATTGGATGGAGCTCTGTGAACCATTCTTTGTGAAATGTCATGTGCTTTGATGCTGCACTGTCCGCCAACCAAACATTATCATAGCCTTTAATTTCGAGATTTTTCCACTAGGCACTCAAGGCTTGATGTTTGAATTTCCACTGATGATTTTTCGGTTGTCGGTTATCTTTGTTTTTATTAGCTGACCTGTACCTGCACTCGGACTTATAGTGACCTTTCTTGTGGCAAAAAAAACATTCAACATCCTTTTTTTGCTGAAGATTCGAACGGTTAGCATGGCTACTAGAGGAGTCGTATCTATCTGAATGATGCGAATTTGGTTTTGCTGCTACAAATGCTGTTGCGGCTTCGTCATTAGGGATAGACTCATTTCTTCCTTCAGCAAACGAGCCGTCAGGTTATTGAACGTTTGTTTGGTTTCATCATAAGAATCCCACGCTGTGAGGATCCATATTTGGCAGAAAGATTTCCCAAAACTTTAGCTATTTTGTCGATATCGGGAATCTGTTCACCTACGTCAGCAAGAGCTTGTGCCATTGATTCGATTTTGCTAATGTGCTGAGCAATACTATCAATTTCGGACATTCTATAGTTGAAAAACTTCTGTTTCAGTATCACCTTATTAGCTGACGACCTTTGTTCATGGATGATTTTCAGTCGACTTCACATTTCTGGTGCTGTTTTACAACTCATCACTGTCTGTAATTGATCGAACTCCATTGCTGTTGAAATGATAAGCATGGCCTTCGAATTGGATTCTTCCCATTCTTTCTTTTCCTTTTCATCATCTGTGGTTGCAGGCTTTTGTTTCTGTCCGTCAACCAGGTTCAGAAGTCCTTCGGCGTTGAAGATAATTTGCATCTGATACTTCCACAGGTGGAAATTAGTTCCATCAAACTTTTGGATGTGAAGAGACCTCAGCTTGTCCATCTTTACTCACTTTCTTGGCTTGTTAGAACCAGAAGTATAACTCGATGTGACAGTGACACTTTTCCGCAAAATAAACTTGTGCAAAACTTATTTACAGGATTTTTCAGAACACAGTTACGTGTACTGGGCCCATAACCTTTTGGATTTAGCAGAAATACAAAAGTTTTGCAATTGAAAAATCAGTTGAAACTACTTCTCAAACTTCTTGTTTTTATTTATATTTTTGTTTAATCAATAACTTGTCGTTTCTATGAAAATATAAGACATATCACAATGAGTCATAAAAGAAGAACAAAACTGAAATAATACACAGAGTGAACAAAGCTGTTCCAATAAACTCTTCAATTTTTTTATCGGATCCTCGGATTGAAAAGCTTCATATACAAAAGTAGGGTGCTAATGTCATGGTACTGTTCAAAGGCAGAATACTTGTATCATCGAAAAGTTGCATATAAATTGCCTGAACAGAAAACAGGTCCGTTTGAAAATCGGTAAAAATCTTATTGTGAGTATCCAAATCCGGATTCTCTTGAGTGGAAACCAGACTCATTACAATATTATGAAACTTTTCGAATTACTCCTGTTCCCCTTCAATATGCATGTACCTGCATTTAAAATTATTGTGAATAGATTTACCAGCGAGAGCCCTGTCAGATACTTTCCTCAACTCATTGATTTCAATCATTTCAGTTCCACGATGAGTAATATTTTGATTCAATTTCTTAAAACTTTCAGCCATTATGTCGAGCTATTTTCAAAGAAATCGAGTGTATAGATAATATCTAGCTAAACAGCAAGCCAAAATCAACTATTTAGTATAACAATCTAGGAGTGGAGAGTACTTATTTTATGAGGTTATTTAGTATTAAAGAGGAAAGAACTTTATGAGAGAGAGTATCACATACATTATTCGGCATAAATTGGTAATTTATATTCAAAGTACACTGAAACACACCTATCAAATGACACCTTGAAAGAGACCAATTTTTCCAATTGTGAGTGAATATGTTTAATTCTCCAATTTATGAATTCCAACCTGAAACTAATAAGAATGAAATGAGATGTTTACTGTCAGAATGTTATCTTCGCTGACCGGTAAACAATAATAAGTATTGAGTGGGAGGGTCTACGCACCCAGGTGACTGGCGACGATACGTTGTCGCCAGGACGGTACCTGGGGATGTCTAGTAAAGATGACACCCGGCTGGGCGTGAAGTCCTGCGACACCATCAAACCCCAGGCCGCCTGCCGCACCGAGACCAGAGCTGGTGGGTGCTACTCCTCCAGATGATCTATCTGTCGAGCCTCCTTCAAAAAGGAAACTCGGCTCCAGCATTTCAGTTTCACGTAGTTCCTTTTCCATCACCATACGATTAAAACCAATAGTTCGGCTGGATTATTAGATTCCCTGCTTTTAACTAAGCTAATTGCGCCGCAAGGGGTACAACTGGCCACCACGATGGCACTAGGCCGGGCCAGAGGGTTCCCTACGATCCCTACTCTCTAACCGACACACACTTCGCGCCTTGACGACCTACCCCGAAGATGAGAACGGCCTCCGGAGGCACAGAGACGATTTTAAGCCCCCAGACAGCAGTGCAATGGAGCAACTCACGTGAGTTACTCCGTAGTTGTACTGGGTCGGCGTACCTCCAGATGTATTCGGGCCTGGGTAGGTCGAATACGTCGAAAGAGGGCGGAGTAGGAGATTTGAGCCGGTTCTAAGCCTCCTCCCACCACTATGACGTATTAATTGCTTTTTTTGTCGTTGTTTAGTGAAGTCAAGGTGATGTGACCTTGAAGTGTCTGGTGCATGGATCGTTCAGGATTTTTTTTCCGGTTCTAAGTCTCCCCTCACCACTATCACGTATTAATTGTTTTTTTTTTGTTGTTTAGTGAAGTCAAGGCAATGTGACCTTGAAGTGTCTGGTTCATGGATCGTTCAGTTTTTTTTTTCATATGAGATTTTGTGTGTGTGTGTGTGAGAATGCACGGTACAGGGTTTCATCATATGCTTGTCTATGTACAAACATACGTCTGCATACTTCGAAGATCCTCCAAGTAATGAATGTTCCATCGGTGTGAGCCCACCAAGTTGGTAGTGGTGTGACGTCACAGCAGCAGCAACCGTTCAACGGTAAGAGAGCAAGATGTTCACTCCACGACGTGTGGCTGAGTAATTAATTTCAACAAGGTTATACCACAGAACAGCAATTATTATAGAGTGGTACTTTGTGGTGTAATTCTGTTCATGATTTAAAATTTAAGATATTTTTCGCAGGTGTAGGTAGGTTAAAGTTAAGGTTGATTGTCTTAGTGCCATAATTTTGGAATTCAATATTATATTTATTATCTTTTTTGAAAATTTATTTGGCAGAATATTTTTGAAAACAAACAAGACCTTTCCAAGAACTCTACCTGTAGAGAGAGAGGGCGCTGCATGCTTATAGAAATCCGACTGAGCCAATCAAGGTAAGAAATATCTAAGATATTTCTACAGAACGTAACAGAAATAACAATGTATTATTTCCTCGAAAAGAAATTATTTATATTTCATATCGAATTTCAAAAATTCAGTTCTCCTTCACTCCATCAATCTCACCTGATTACTTGTTGTTCATATTTGCATTTGTATTTTCTTTGAGAATTTGTAGAGTATCAAACAAATGAATTTTATCTTATTTTTCACAGTAAATACAGAAAGCTGTGCAGTATTACCAAATGTATTAAACAATTCTATGGAATTTGATCCCATATCAGAAACTGAAGATCATTAGTCATTGGCCCCCACTGGACCGAGTTCTGAGTAACCTTTCCAGAAGGCTCTGGCTCATCAATCCAATGTACATTCCTCACTGTCATAGGGGGCTCGAGGAATATTGGCGGTCAATGAAACGTAAGCTCATTCATTAAATTTTCTAATGAACTCTTCAATTTTTTTTTCGGATTTTCGGATTGAAAAGCTTCATATACAAAAGTGGGGTTCTAATTCCGGCCATTATCCTTCCACCACCCGTTTGAACTTGAATGACGTCATATGGATTTGAGATATATGCACATAATGTGACTTTGAACGTGAAGTTCGACCTTGACACTCGACGTTTTGATGACCTTGAGATTGCGCTGTTAAATTTTGCAGTAGGTATTCGTGTAGTGAATATGGAAAAAATTTCAAAAGGAGTGACAACCTGCGTCATCATCAGCGGGATTCCTTTACTTGCTTGAGTATCGATATGATTTTTCTGTTGGAAATATAATTCTTTGAGAGGCACATAATTCATTAAATCAGCTGAATTTGGCGCCAATTTCTGTGATAGTATCTTTCTGTTTTCTATGTTGTGTATAATATCCATCTATCATTTTTATTTATTCAACTAACATAACTTGTATTTCTAGGATGTTGGACCCATGTTCATTAGTTGCTTCTATCAGAGCCATTTCGCAATGGACGGATAGTTGCTTCAGAGATTTTATTCTGAGACAGAAAATTTGAGAAGAATTAGAACTGGAGAGAAAACACAATCTGGAGGTTGTCATAGACCCACGAACTCATGTCCAAACTTCTCGATTAGGTAATACCGAAAGAATGTTTTCCCGTAATATGAGAAAAACAGTAGTCCAAAAGAGGTCACGAATACAGATTGAACCAATTCCAGCAAAGAAGAGGAAAATGTTGGAACAATTGACTCCAAGTGATTAGGAGATGAAGACGAAGAGAGCTAGAAAGTGTGTGAAATATCGATTATAAATAATTGATTGTAAAATTTCAAACTTCATTTGTGATTCTGTGATTTGAAATAAAATTCATATCTTTTATTTTTTTTATGTCATTTCAATAAATGAGTTATTAGTCTTGTGATAAATGAAATGAAAAAATTGTTATTTTTCAATGTGTTATCAATAATTCACTTTGGTTGAAAATTGAAAAGATTCATTAATTATTGAAAATATATTTTTTGATATGACTAGAAATCCGTTTTTTCATAATTAGAAGCTACATGAAAATTATTTTAAAAACATTCATCTGTTATTGTTCAAGAAGTTGTTATAAACAAATGCGTTGTCTAAAGGAAGTCAAAATTCAACTTTGGAAACATAATCTTTGATGCAAATTATGATTTGAAAAAATCAATTCTTGAGAAAAAATATATTGCTTGAAAACGGATTTGTTAATTAACAATGGTTTTTTTTCTACCACTTGTGATAAATATTGAGGAATCACTTTTTTCAGATCAAACTTCATTTTGCTCTTTGATTGCTGATAAATGTTTATATTTGAATTTCCACTGTTAATTAATAAAGAATTTGTTATAAACAATAACATATTTCCTATATATCTTTTGCTGAAGTTGTTATAAACGAATGCGTTGTCTAAAGGAAGTCAAAATTTTCCAATGGAAACAATCTTTGATGCAAATTATGATTGAAAAAATCAATTCTTGGGAAAAAAAGTATTGCTTGGAAACGGATTTGTTAATTAACAATTTTTTTCTACCACTTGTGATAAATATTAGGGAACCATTTTTTCAGATCAAACTTCATTTTTCTCTTTGATTGTTGATGCATGTTTATATTTGAATTGTCAGTGTTTATTTATTAAAGAATTTGTTATAAACAAATACATATTTTCTATATATCCGTTTCCATCTTCCTACACAATGTAACAAAAATAACAATGTATTATTTCTTCGGAAAAAAAAATATTTATATTTCATATCGAATTTCAAAAATTCAGTTCTCCTTTACTCCATCAATCTCACCTGGTTTCTTGTTGTTCATATTTGCATTTCTATTACTTTCAGAATTTGTAGGGTATCAAACAAATGAATTTTATCTTATTTTTCACAGTAAATACAGAAAGCTGTGGAGTAATACCAAATTTATCAGACAATTCTATGGAATTTGATCCCATATCAGTAACTAAAGATTATTAGTCATTAGGCCCCACTGGACCTAGTTCTGAGTAACCTTTCCAGAAGGCTCTGGCTTATCAATCCAATGTACATTCCTCACTGTCGTTGGGGGTTCTAGGAATACTGGCGGTCAATGAGACTTGAGGAAAGTAAGATTATTCATTAAGTTTTATAATGAATTCTTAACTTGTCGTTTCTATGAAAACATAAGACATATTACAATGAGTCGTAAAAGAAGAACAAAACTGAAATAATACACAGAGTGAACAAAGCTGTTTTCCAATACTCCCACTCTTTATTCACGTTCTTGAAGAGATGAATAATGCATTTCTTTTTTTCATAAATTTCATTCTTGGAAGTGGCTTGGTGAACATGTCTGCAAGGTGTTCCTCTGAACAGACATACGATAGAGATAGTAATCCATTCTCCACTTGTTCCCTTATGTAATGAAATTTTATGTCGATATGTTTGGTTTTCCTGTGATGTTCTTGATTTTTAACCAAACTAATAGCACCTTGATTATCGACGAACAATATTTTCAATTCATGTAGAAATGAACGTATCCAAACAATTTCTTGAGCGGCATCAGACGCTGCTATGTATTCTGATTCGTTTGTTGATCTCGATACACATTTTTGTTGATGTGAAGACCATGTTACGATATCTCCATTCATCATAGTTGCGTAGCCAGTTGTTGATTTGCGAGTATCAATGTTCCCGGCAAAATCTGCATCAGAAAAGGCTTGCAAGTTCATTCTTTCTGTTCCATATTTGATACCAACATCACGACTTCCTTTCAAATATCTAAATATTCGTTTAACAGCAACCCAATGTACCTTTCTTGGCTTTGACAAGAATCTGCTCACTTGACTTACTGCATACATAATGTCTGGCCTTGTTACAGTTGCCAAAAACATTAAAGATCCTACTGCTTCTCTGTAGGGTATAGATTCCATTTCCTGTTCTTCACTAGTCGTGCGTTGTCCCATTTCCTGGACTACATTTGGATCTGCTGGTGTTGAATTCGGATTGCAGTCGAACATATTGAACTTATCCAGGATCCTTGATAAATATCCCTGCTGGCTTATGAAAATCTGGTTTAGTTCTCTTTCTCGATGTATTTCAATTCCCACAAAGTAATCTCCATCTCCGGTAGTTATTTTGAATTGTAATGCAAGTTCCTNGGTTGGGTTAGGTTAGGTTAGGTTAGGTTAGGTTAGGTTAGGTTAGTTCATGTCACAAAATTTTGACATTTTTCAAATTTTTTTTCTCTTATTTCCTCGCGATAAAACCCATACCATTGTGTTCTTCTCATCGTCCCATTTCGATTTATATGCCACTCCCCCTGGTGGGCGTTATCCCAAATACTAAAGTGCAGCCTTAACGTGGCCTAATCTTCCTTGCCATAACATAACTGAATTGAGTATGCTTGCTACATTGGCTTGGCTTTCTTTAGGGTTTTCAAATAACATTTTGAAGCAATGATTGTACTATTTTCTTCCAGCTGCCACTAACTTTGTAGAGTTATAAATTTCGATCTAATCATTTTTATAAATAACCTTCAAATTTTTCTCAGTCACAGCTCCCACTGAGAATAGATTTTTCTTCAGATTTGGCACATAAAGGGTATTTTGTAAAGTACATGATTGGAAAAAGAGCTTTTTTCAAATCTATTGACGATTTATCTGCTTTTAATATTCCTTGTTAATTGATGAGTAGATATAATTATTTTTATTTTGTTTGTGATTTACTTTTAGTTCATAAGAGGTGATATTTTACTTGAAAGCCTGAGTGAAATTGAGTTTTTTATATTTTTGTACCTATTAAAAACAATAAAACTCGTTGACTGTGTTGTTTTTCCCTTATTTTCTGTAACAGATGTCCAAAATTGTCGTTAGCGTATCTATGAATAAAAAAATACGTATATTTTCCTTCCAATTTAGCCCCACATACGATATAACTATAATTTATGCGATATTCTTACCGATTGTAATATAACTCGATCGATGGGGCTATTTTGGACGGGCCTGAAAAAATTATTTTAGGCCCCCTGTAGGAAAGGGGACCTTTCAGTCATAGGATAATATTTGGTTGCATATAAACCCATCCAAACCTATTATCAAAATGAATTATTTTCAAATACTTTTTTTTATAAATTGAAAATAATGCAGAAGAAGTCTAGAATAGCCCCGTTCTACGATATTGCTCGAAAACGGATTCGTTAATTAACAATGATATTTTCTACCACTTGTGATAAATATTAAGGAATCATTTTTTTCAGATCAAACTTCATTTTGCCCTATGTTTGTTGATATTTGAATTTTCATTGTTCATTTAATGAAAAATTTGTTTTAAACAATTACATATTTCCTATATATCTGTTTTCATTTCTCTACACAATGTAAAAATATAACAATGTATTATTTTTTATAATTCATATCGATTTTCAAAAATTCAGTTCTCCTTTACTCCATCAATCCCGTCTGGTTTCTTGTTGTTCATATTTTCATTTCTATTCGCTTTGAGAATTTATAGAGTATCAAACAAATGAATTTTATCTTATTTTTCACAGTAAATACAGAAAGCTGTGCAGTATTACCAAATGTATTGAACAATTCTATGGAATTCGATCCCATATCAGAAACTAAAGATCATTAGTCATTGGCCCCCACTGGACCGAGTTCTGAGTAACCTTTCCAGAAGGCTCTAACTTATCAATCCAATGTACATTCCTCACTGTCGTAGGGGGCTCGAGGGATATTGGCAGTCAATGAAACGTAAGCTCATTCTTTAAATTTTGTAATGAACTCTTCCATTTTTTTTTTCGTATTTTCGGATTGAAACGCTTCATATACAAAAGTGGGGTTCTAATTCCGGCCCTTATCCTCCCACCACCCGTTTGACCTTGAATGACGTCACAATGATTTGAGATATATGCACATAATGTGACTTTGAACGTGAAATTCGACCTTGACACTCGACTTTTTGATGTCCTTGAGATTGCGCTGTTACGAAATTTTGCAGTAGGTATTCGTGCAGTGAATATGAAAAAAATTTCAATAGGAGTGACGACCTACGTCATCATCAGCCGGATTCCTTTACTTGCTCTTGAGTATCGATCTGATTTTTCTGTTGGAAATATAATTCTTTGAGAGGCACATAATTCATTAAATCAGCTGAATTTGGCGCCAATTTCTGTGATAGTTGGGTGAAAGTATTAGGTTAGTAAAATGAAAGGAGAAGGGGAAAATTTACGCTTCAATGAACAATATTCAGCTATAAAAGCTGTGGGACTCATCAATCAGTTATGAGTTCCAATTTGTTTTGTGCTTTGTTCAAAATGTTTCGTTTGTTTCCTGTTATTGCCGCTTCCTGCTGTCGTATGGTACCCCTACCTACGGAAATCTTTCTTGTCCTATTCCTAGATTACCAATGAGCCTCATTCTAAGAGACGTAAGCTAAAAGAATCAGCGTATATTCTCATGTCTGGAGAGAATTGTATCTCGAATAGCTCCTTAGAAATAGATCGTACTTGGCTACCCATCTTGAAGAAAAATTTGGATAGTGGCGAAATAGCAACAAACTGATATCGGAGAGTACCTTGTATTATATTACATCGAATATTTCAGTTGTCAATCAACAACATTGACATAATTTCATATTTCAAAAACGTTTCATTGACTGCCAATATCCCTCGAGCCCCCTACGACAGTGAGGAATGTACATTGGATTGATAAGTTAGAGCCTTCTGGAAAGGTTACTCAGAACTCGGTCCAGTGGGGGCCAATGACTAATGATCTTTATTTTCTGATATGGGATCGAATTCCATAGAATTGTTTAATACATTTGGTAATACTGCACAGCTTTCTGTATTTACTGTGAAAAATAAGATAAAATTCATTTGTTTGATACTCCATGAATTCTCAAAGCGAATAGAAATGAAAATATGAACAACAAGAAACCAGGCGGGATTGATGGAGTAAAGGAGAACTGAATTTTTGAATTTTTGAAAATCGATATGAATTATAAAAAATAATACATTGTTATTTTTTTACATTGTGTAGAGAAATGAAAACAGATATATAGGAAATATGTAATTGTTTAAAACAAATTTTTCATTAAATGAACAATGAAAATTCAAATATCAACAAACATAGGGCAAAATGAAGTTTGATCTGAAAAAAATGATTCCTTAATATTTATCACAAGTGGTAGAAAATATCATTGTTAATTAACGAATCCGTTTTCGAGCAATATCGTAGAACGGGGCTATTCTAGACTTCTTCTGCATTATTTTCAATTTATAAAAAAAAGTATTTGAAAATAATTTATTTTGATAATAGGTTTGGATGGGTTTATATGCAACCAAATATTATCCTATGACTGAAAGGTCCCCTTTCCTACAGGGGGCCTAAAATAATTTTTTCAGGCCCGTCCAAAATAGCCCCATCGATCGAGTTATATTACAATCGGTAAGAATATCGCATAAATTATAGTTATATCGTATGTGGGGCTAAATTGGAAGGAAAATATACGTATTTTTTTATTCATAGATACGCTAACGACAATTTTGGACATCTGTTACAGAAAATAAGGGAAAAACAACACAGTCAACGAGTTTTATTGTTTTTAATAGGTACAAAAATATAAAAAACTCAATTTCACTCAGGCTTTCAAGTAAAATATCACCTCTTATGAACTGAAAGTAAATCACAAACAAAATAAAAATAATTATATCTACTTATCAATTAACAAAGAATATTAAAAGCAGATAAGTCGTCAATAGATTTGAAAAAAGCTCTTTTTCCTGAACCATCTCTTATTGGATTATTTAATACTTCAACAATATTATCTGCAGTTATAGCATCGTCTACATCTTTCTCAGAGGGTATTACAAAACTATCAGTTCAACTGGATTTTCTTAAAAAATCTACTTTATAGAAGCAGTCATGGTTTGACGGAGAAAGTGAAATAACTTTTCCAACATAGTGACATGGTATATTTATTCCTTTGTACTCCACTACAACCCAGTCGTCATTTCCAATAGGAAGTGTCACTGGTATATTTTGATTGTGGTGTAAATGCAAACCTTCACTGTTATTATTATTATTGTCTGAGTCACCGACATCTATAACCTTCTTTTGTTTGACATATCTTCACTATTTCAGTCATCTGAATCTAGGACGTTCGATGGTATATTCAACTTAGCATAGTTACATATTATTGGCAAGTCATCGCTGTTAAAGCTTTCGGGCGAGTCGTTGGATTCATCAGGTTCAAATGATATATCTTCGTCTTCTGAAGAAGATGATGTAGGAATGATTTTTTTCTTTGTTTTTTTTTGATACTTTTGTTGGTTGTGTAACACTTGATGATGCCACCTCACTAGAACATGTGCTCGTTCCAGTTTCTACTACAGCTCTTTTTCCTGTCAGTAGTTTTCTTGCAGTTACCTTCCTCATTGGTGTAACAATCACCAGATCACTAGCTGATACACTCTTTACAGGTACAACTGAAACTTTTTGTCTTCTCTGCTTTTTCTCCGATTCTGGCCCACCGCGCATTTCATTGAGCATATCAATTACCACACTTGAAACTAGAGATGGTGTATCATCCTCTGTAGCTTCTTCAGGAGGCAATCTTTGCTTTGATTGTGAGGGATCAAATGGGTATAAACCAGTTTTCCTGAAACCTGCTTTCAAATTTTCTGAAACTTTGTTATTTTCAAGCAATTTTTTATGCAGTTCATTCAAAAGTTGCGGAAAACATCCTTTGAGAGCGTAGTCATTTTGTGCCCAGCCATTTTCTTCCAATCTGTAAGAATTTCACGCCAATATTTTTTCAAGGGAGCATAAAATGCTACATCGAGTGGTTGCATCAAATGCGTTGCATTACTGGGTAGGCAGACAAAAGAAATGTTCAATTCTTCGCACGTTTTTAATACATCAGGTGAAAAATGTGAAGATAAGTTGTCTCCAACAATAATCTTCAATAAAACATAGCATCACAATTCAACGATTGCCTCTCAAAAAAAAAAAATACCTTTCTTTCATCCTTGTCTCTGAAAAATGGCACAACAATAGTTTAAAACCAATTTTCAAAACACACGGTGTCGAACCATCCATTGCGAAAGAGATTGTACCTTGCTTCAGGAGGTCCACCTTGCATCCATGTATATCATGAATGATCAGCTTTGTATACTACGTATTCTGGCAAGAGCTGACTATCAGCTGAGCCAGCAAACATCAAGCTTATCGCCGTCTTAGTCGAATTCAATACTTTTTCCGGGTATTTTATTTCCCTTTTGAAAATGAATCTGTTTGCTCCTGGGTTATCCGTCAAATTAGTCTCATCAAAATCAATTATCAGAGATGGATCAGTGGTGGTAAAAGCTCCCCTAGCGTTTTCGAAAAAAACGTCTAATTTTTGTCTATTCATCATTGCCCTCTTGGTGGATATATTTGCTGAAAGGCGATTAGATATTTCGTTCTTGTGCCTTTTAATGAAATTGGAAGCCCAATCTGGACCGGGCAAATTATTCTTCAGTCTGCTCTCATTTACACCTTTTTTATCAAGATACGATTTAACCAACAATCTTAAGTCGAGTAGATCAAACGGAAAGCTCCAAGAAACCACCTTTTTACCTTTTTCAAGTGTTCAATTAGCACCCTTTCTTCTTCGACAGATAAAAGATAGGGCCTTCCTGCTGTCGGGTACATGCTCTTCTTTTTTACCCTCAATGCCAAGGTAGACGTAGGTACTTTAAAATTTTTTGCCGCGTCATCTAGTGTGTGGGTCGTACTTTGTATGACTCTTATAGCATTTTCCATAGCTTCATTAGTGTAAATTTTATATGGAGTGTTGTTTTTTCCGTTACGCGAATGGCTCATGGTCTTTCTATAATTGCGAATCATGTTCTCTGGAAACAAAAAAAAAAATGTAAATTTACTCACACTAAAAGGTAGGTAGCATTGATAGTTCAGAAAACGGGGATATTTCAGAAGACCGGGGATATTTTGGAATAATACAAAAAATTCGTCCAGAATAGACCCAATCTTCAAAAAGTTCCGTAAAAAAATTTGAGGCAGCTTAATGCTTATAACTTTATTGCAAAATGATACTAACATCCACACCAATTTTTACCCAAAACTTATCTGTTACAAGTCTCACCTACGACGCACTAAAACTGAAAGTTTGACAGGCTCAAATATTGATTAATTTCCCGCCTCGCTTTCAATGCACAACATACCACAACTACGCTCTTACGAATACTAAAATCATCTGCTGTGTGATAAGTAAGGTTCTGCATTCTACAATTACAGTGTAGTTCACGCGGGATTGTGTTGTGTATAAACAGGGTTGCCAGATGAAGCTACAGGTTATGAGTTCTAAAATATCCCCGCATTTCCACCCCGTTCTACGGTATATTTTTTCTCAAGAATTGATTATTTCAAATCATAATTTGCATCAAAGATTATGTTTCCAAAGGAAAATTCTGACTGCCTTTAGACAACACATTTGTTTATAACAACTTCTTGAACAATATCAGATGAAAGTTTTTTAAATTAATGATTCTCATGTAGCTTTTAATTATAAAAGAAGGATCGATAGTCATATTGAGAAATATATTTTCAATGATTATTGAATCTTTCCAATTTTTAACCTAAGTGAATTATTGATAACAAATTGAAAAATAACAATTTTTTCATTTCATTTATCAGAAGACTAATTACTCATTTATTGAAATGACAAGAAAAAATAAAAGGTATGAATTTTATTTCAAATCACAGAATCACAAGAAATGTTTGAAATTTTACAATCAATCATTTATAATCGATATTTCACACACTTTCTAGCTCTCTTATTCTTCATCTCCTGATCACTTGGAGTCAGTTGTACTAACATTTTCCTCTTTTTTGCTGGAATTGGTTCAATCTGTATCCGTGACCTCTTTTGGACTACTGTTTTTCTCAGATTACTGGAAAACATCCTCTCGGTATTAACCAATCGAGAAGTTTGGATAGTAGTCAGTGGGTCTATGACAACCTCCAGACTGTGTTTCCTCTCCAGTTTTATTCCTTCTCGAATTTTCTGTCTCAGAATAGAATCTCCGACGCAAATATCCCACCATTGCGGATTGGCTCTGATAGAAGCAACTAATGAACACGGGTCCAACATCCTAGAAAGACAAGTAATGTTTGTTAAATAAATAAAAATGATAGATGAATATTATACACAACATAGGAAACAAAAAGATACTCTCCGAAATATTGGGGCCCATATTTCCGTAGGTAGGGGTACCATACGACAGAAAGAAGAGTTTATAACGAATAAATTTGGTATCACTCCACAGCTTTCTGTATTTACTGTGAAAAATGAGATAAAATTCATTTGTTTGATACTCTACAAATTCTCAAAGAAAATACAAATGCAAATATGAACAACAAGAAACCAGGTGAGATTGATGGAGTGAAGGAGAACTGAATTTTTGAATTTCTGAAATTCGATATGGAATATAAATGATTTTTTTTCGAGGAAATAATACATTGTTATTTTTGTTACATTGTATAGAAAGATGGAAACAGATATATAGGAAATATGTTATTGTTTATAACAAATTCTTTATTAATTAACAGTGAAAATTCAAATATAAATATTCATCAACAATCAAAGAGCAAGATGAAGTTTGATCTGAAAAAAATGATTCCTTAGTATTCATCACAAGTGGTAGAAAAAAATCATTGTTAATTAACAAATCCGTTTTCAAGCAATATATTTTTTCTCAAGAATTGATTTTTTCAAATCATAATTTGCATCAAAGATTATGTTTCAAAAGTTAAATTTTGACATCCTTTAGACAACGCATTTGTTTTTAACAACGTCTTGAACAATGACAGATGAATGTGTTTAAAAATAATTTTCATGTAGCTTCTATAAAAACGGATTGATAGTCATATCAAAAAATATATCTTCAATGATTAATGAATCTTTTCAATTTTCAACCAAAGTGAATTATTGATAACAAATTGAAAAATAACAATTTTTTCATTTCATTCATCACAAGACTAATAACTCATTTATTGAAATGACATAAAAAAATAAAAGGCATGAATTTTATTTCAAATCACAAAATCACAAAAAATGTTTGAAATTTTACAATCAATTATTTATAATCGATATTTCACACACTTTCTAGCTCTCTTCGTCTTCATCTCCTGATCAGTTGGAGTCAGTTGTATTAACATTTTCCTCTTCTTTGCTGGAATTGGTTCAATCTGTATTCGTGACCTCTTTTGGACTACTGTTTTTCTCATATTACTGGAAAACATCCTCTCGGTATTACCCAATCGAAAAGTTTGGACAGTAGTCCGTGGGTCTATGACAACCTCCAGATTGTGTTTTCTCTCCAGTTCTAATCCTTCTCGAATTTTCTGTCTCAGAATAGAATCTCCGACGCAAATATCCATCCATTGCGGATTGGCTCTGATAGAAGCAACTAATGAACATGGGTCCAACATCCTAGAAAAACAAATTTTGTTAGTTGAATAAATGAAAATGATAGATGATTATTATACACAACATAGGAAACAAAAAGATACTCACCTAAATATTAGGGCCCATATTTCCGTAGGTAGGGGTACCATACGACAGCAGGAAGCGGCAATAACAGGAAACAAACGAAACATCTTCAGCAAAGCACAAAACAAATTGGAACTAATAACTGATTGATGACTCCCACAGCTTTTATAGCTGAATGTTGTTCATTGAAGCGTGGAATTTTCCCCTTCTCCTTTCATTTTACTGACCTAATACTTTCACTCAACTATCACAGAAATTGGCGCCAATTTCAGCTGATTTAATGCATTATGTGCCTTCCAAAGAATTATATTTCCAACAGAAAAATCAGATCGATACTCAAGCAAGTAAAGGAATCCCGCTGATGATGACGCAGGTCGTCACTCCTATTGAAATTTTTTCCATATTCACTGCACGAATACCTACTGCAAAATTTCGTAACAGCGCAATCTCAAGGACATCAAAAAGTCGAGTGTCAAGGTCGAACTTCACGTTCAAAGTCACATTATGTGCATATATCTCAAATCCATGTGACGTCATTCAAGGTGGTTACCCTTCGTACACTTTTTAGATTTAATTTTTTTTTTCATGACTAATTGTTGAATTCATCAACTTTATGTACCTGAGTGTAACAAATACATTGTAGTTCATTACAAAAAAAGTTCCAATCTATTATGTCAAAAGGTTGAAGGATTATAGCGATTTTTCTACGATAAGATATTTGTACGAACGTACACCACGTACGGGGTACGTTTGTACCCATGGGGTACGCCATGGGGTACATTCATAAAGGGTAATTAAAAAGCCAATTGAAGTCGTTGAATTCTTATCGATAATCATAAAAATATTTATTTATCAAAGAACTAACTTAAAAATATGTGACTTGACTAATAGTCGGTAAAACTTTCTTTAAAAAATAACAAAAAATAAAGTGTTCATCCTTAGTTTACTTATTGATAATTCTAAGCTTTACAATCAGTCTAAATGAGATGTTTACAATCATTTTGTATGACATGAGTCTTTGACAATTCAAACTTAAAGTAGGTAATCATACATTTGGTTGTTACTTTGAATCTTATTGCACATTATAATCATTTAAATCAACTACAAATGTATAAAGCCTAGCCATTCTAATTGTACAGCCCGTTCGTGGGCTGTACAATTAGAATCATGGCGACATCTCTGATACACAGAGTGTGTATGTCTTCTATATCAGGGAAAAAGAATGACCATGACGATCGTGGTTTCTACCGAAGATAAGATATATTCATCTCTGTGCCGGAATAATGACTGAGAACTTTTCCGACGTAATAAACAACCGAAGTCTTTTTTTCGAATTGTACCAAAACATAAAATTATCTTTGATTTCCTCTGTTATCACAATTGAATTATTATTGATACTATGATCATCAGTCTCTTCGTCCATTTTTAAATCAACTGGAGATGTTGAACTCTCCCGCAAGCTAAATTGCGATCCTTCAGATTCCTCTGAATCTTCATCGCTTTCTATTTTCTGAGATTTCTCTATTATTGAACTGAGTTCTTTCAAACTACGTTTCACTGCTTTGGCTCTGGCTTTCCTTTCTTTTTCTTTTTTCAATTCTATATGTCTATGTATCTCTTGTTGTTCAGTTTTTTCAGGTGTATCTGTATATATACAGGATTTACCCGGTTTTCTTCCTTTATTGGTTTTTCTGTTTCTAACAGCTGTAGGATAAGGTCTTATTACCTCTGGTGTTATGGGAAGATAAGAACTCGGTACCAATTGTGTCTCGGCGGCAGAGGTGGAAGGTTCACCAGTTCCGGTAACAGTGTCTTGAGGATTATACGACAACCATCCTTGTATTACATCATCAATTGCTAGATTAATGGATTCTTCATCAACTTCTTGAGTACGCGTACCTTTTTTTTATATTTTCGCACCATGAGACTGCAATAAAATATTAATTATAACGTTGACTCATTAAAAATATTTTATTTTGTTAGAAGTAGAATATTTCATAAAAGAAAAAAAAAATGTTATTGTGTTTGTTGTCTACACGAAAATGTTAAAAGCCGATACTATATTTTATTTCATAAAAATTAAATTTTATATACTAGTGGTTAATAAAATCCAAAGGGGAGCATTCGTACGCGTACAAATGTGCCCCCTATCTGGCTGTCCGAATGCACCCCATGCCTTTACTCAAAATTAAAATACAAGTTTATACAAATTCCAATTTAGTTTGAGAAATATAACAATTGAAGCTCAAACTGAACAATGTTAATATTAATCATTCATCATCATTTTGTCGAAAACATAACAAATCTACTTACAATTACAAACTGAACTCATGTAAAAAAATTAATTCAATTTCGATAAAATAATTGTTAATAAATTTAACAGGTTGAATCAGCGCAGAAAGATGTCAGGTCAGACCTATCTGAGCGGCGCGGCAAAGAGACGAAAAGCTGCGGAAGAAAAGTTGCCCAAGCTGACCCAATATTTGTCGTCAAGAACAGCTCAGTCACCACCACCCGTTGCTGAAAAAGATGACACTCCATCAACCTCGGCAGATACTGCTGTTCCGGAAATTCGGCCCCCCAGCTGTGAAGAGTCGCAACAACCTCCAACTGAAGGACTGCTGGAAACTCATCAGACACCAAAACACGTTTCTAACGACCCAGCGAACTGGTTGCAGTTCACCGAGGAAGATCGCGCTATATGGATCAGTAAGGGCCCGGAATTTTTCCAGAACAGAAATGGCGATTTCTTCGATTCTGCCAGAAGTTATACGGAACACGATGGAAAAGTGAAACTTCGATGCCTGAACCCATCGGTGTTTTCTCGGAAACTACAAAACGGCGAAACAGTTGACAGATCCTGGCTTGTGTACTCTCCATCACAAAAAGTTTTGTTCTGCTTTCCGTGTCGATTCTTCTCACCCGCGTGTACCGCATTCAGTTCTTCCAGAGGCTTCAACGATTGGAAACATTCCGGGGCGTGCATTTTGGAACACGAGAACAGTCCAGGACACAGGCAAGTCATCTTGACTTACGTGGCACGGAAGAAGAGCGTTGGTCTTGTTGATGAAGGTTTGGCTACTCAACTGAACAACGAAATGACTTACTGGAGAGAGGTGTTGGGAAGTATCGTGGAGGTCGTAAAATTCTTAGCATCCAGAGGTCTGTCGTTCCGCGGGGACAACGAAGTCATCGGATCGCAACATAACGGAAATTACTTGGGTGTGCTGGAACTGCTAAGCAAGTTTGATCCATTTCTTGCCGACCATTTGCACAATCATGCGAATAAAGGTACAGGACATGTTTCCTATTTGTTAGCACCCATTTGCGATGAGTTCATAGCTAAAATGGGACATCAAGTACTGAGCCAAATCATTTCGGAAGTGAAGAAAACGAAGTACTACTCGATAAGCGTCGACTCTACCCCTGACATCAGCCACGTCGATCAGCTCACTTTCGTGGTGCGGTACATGAAGAACTGCTCCCCAATAGAACGATTCTTGGATTTCATTCCGATTGAACGGCATGGAGCAGAGTACCTGTCCGATACCGTTGTATCTTTTCTTGAAGAAAATGGTATAGATTTACAGGACTGTCGTGGGCAGACGTACGACAACGCTCCAAACATGGCAGGGCAGTATAATGGATTACAAAACAGTGTTGAGCAGTGTTGAGCAAATTTGAGCAGTGTTGAGCAAAGCTCAAAGAACACTGCATCTGCGCCCTGTTCGTCCAATGTCTGTCGCACAGCCTGAATCTCGTCGTTGGGCAGGCCGCTGGGTGTGTCATCGAGGCGACAAGCTACTTCCAGTTGCTGCAAAAGTTGTACAGTTTCTTCGTCAGTTCTACACATCGCTGGAACGTGTTGAAGAAGTCTCTCGGGGAAGGTACAGTAGTGAAACGACTTTCGGGCACTAGGTGGTCTGCGCGCGCGGATGCGGTATCTGCATTGCACAAGTGTTACCCAGCAATAATCAAAGCACTGAGGACCATGAATGACGAACGAGAAACTCCGGAAACGCGAAACGAAGCTCGAGGCATTTTGGCGAAACTGGAAACGTTGGACTCTGTTCTGCTGACCGAGATGTGGAGCAACATTTTGGTCAGGTGCAACGAGACGTCGAAGAGTCTACAGAGTGAAAGTCTTCCTCTCCACGTAGCCCTCAAGTTGGTGGAATCCCTGCTTGCGTTTGTGGAGGATCAACGCGACATGTACGAGACCTACGAAGCTGCGGCAAAAAAGATCTTCCCGGACTTCGAATACAGGCATAAGACAACCCGTTCGAGACAAAGGAGCTCCCGGCTGACTTTCTCCGATGAAGATGCAGAAGATACCCAGTTCCAGGGCCGCGAGAAATTCATCGACTCTTTGATCACTCAACTGCAACATCGTTCGAAGGCTTACGATCAACTACTCAATTTGTTCGGATTCTTTTCCAGGTTGAGCGTTTTGCGATTTGAAGAGCTGCAAGATCTTTGTCAGACTTTTAGCGAGTTTTATACAAACGACGTCGACGAAAAAGAACTGCTGATGGAATGTGAACACTTTAAGCATTATTTGATGCAGGATGAACATGTACGGTGATCATATACCTATCTATGACATGTACAAACTTTTAAAGAGTAACAATCTTGCTGCCAAATTTCTTAATGTAGAGATCGCGTTAAGAATTTTCTTGTGCTTAATGATCACCAACGCCAGTGGTGAACGATCATTCTCCAAACTTAAATTGATCAAAAACGAACTGAGGAATATCATGAGCCAGAAGAATCTCAAATGGTTGTCGCTTATGAGTATAGAGAACGATGTCCTTAGAGATTTAGATTTCAAAGATTTAATCGAGGAGTTCGCCATTCGAAAGGCCCGAAAAAAACCTGTGTAATAAATGAAATGTTGTGAAAAATATTCGTTACACGAGTTTTTGTAAAATACATTTTTTTATGGGGAGGGGGGAGGGGCCCCCAACGATGACTGGCCCAGGGCCACTGAAAACCTAAAAACGGCACTGCTTTACACAAAACTAAAATCTAACTTTATACAAATTCCAATTTAGTTGGGGAAATATAACAATTGAAGCTCAAACTAAACAATGTTGATATCAATCATTCAACACCATTTTGTCGAAAACATAACAAATCTACTTACAATTACGAACTGAACTTAGGTAAAAAATTTACTCACCGCCCGCAAAAACACGTTATGTATTATCAGCTGAAACGCCGTGGTGCGACTGGCGCGACACTCCGCTGGCAACATGGCGGTCGATATGTCTATGCACATAAACAAAGATGTGTCTGTGTGCCATTTAGTTTTTCTGTTATACCAACTGTACTTATGTGCCCCGCGTACGAATGGTGACCAATTTCCCTTACTCAGAACTAGCTCCAGTGGGGACCAATGACTAATAATCTTTATATCCTGATATGGGATCAGATTCCATAGAATTGTCTGATAAATTTGGTATCACTCCACAGCTTTCTGTATTTACTGTGAAAAATAAGATAAAATTCATTTGTTTGATACTCTACAAATTCTCAAAGCAAATACAAATGCAAATATGAACATCAAGAAACCAGGTAAGATTGATGAAGTAAAGGAGAACTGAATTTTTGAAATTCGATATGAAATATAAATAATTTTTTTCCGAAGAAATAATACATTGTTATTTTTGTTACATTGTGTAGGAAGATGAAAACAGATATATAGGGAATATGTAATTATTTACTAAACAAACAATGAAAATTCAAATATCAACAATTAAAGAGCAAAATGAAGTTTGATCTGAAAAAAATGGTTCCTTAATATTCATCACAAGTGGTAGAAAAAAATTGTTAATTAACAAATTCGTTTCCAAACAATATATTTTTTCTCAAGAATTGATTTTTTCAAATCATAATTTGCATCAAAGATTATGTTTCCAAACAAAAATTTTGACTTCCTTTAGACAACGCATTTGTTTATAACAACTTCTTGAACAATATCAGATGAAAGTTTTTAAAAATAATTTCCATGTGGCTTCTAATTATAAAAATAGGATGGATAGTCATATGGAAAAATATATTTTCAATGATTATTGAAACTTTTCAATTTTTATAAATTGTGATAAATTATGATAAATTGAAAAATGCAATTTTTTCATTTCATTTATCAGAAGACTAATAATTCATTTATTGAAATGACAAGAAAAAATAAAAGGTATCAATTTTATTTCAAATCACAGAATCACAAAAAACGTTTGGAATTTTGCAATCAATCATTTATAATCGATATTTCACACACTTTCTAGCTCTCTTCGTCTTCATCTCCTGATCACTTGGAATCAGTTGTACTAAAATTTTCCTCTTTTTTGCTGGAATTGGTTCAATCTGTATTCGTGACCTCTCTTGGACTACCGTTTTCCTCATATTGCGGGAAAACATCCTTTCGGTATTACCCAATCGAAAAGTTTGGACAGTAGTCCGTGGGTCTATGACAACCTCCAGATTGTGTTTTCTCTCCAGTTCTAATCCTTCTCGGATTTTCTGTCTCAGAATAGAATCTCCGACGCAAATATCCATCCATTGCGGATTGGCTCTGATAGAAGCAACTAATGAACATGGGTCCAACATCCTAGAAAAACAAATTTTGTTAGTTGAATAAATGAAAATGATAGATGATTATTATACACAACATAGGAAACAAAAAGATACTCACCTAAATATTAGGGCCCATATTTCCGTAGGTAGGGGTACCATACGACAGCAGGAAGCGGCAATAACAGGAAACAAACGAAACATCTTCAGCAAAGCACAAAACAAATTGGAACTAATAACTGATTGATGACTCCCACAGCTTTTATAGCTGAATGTTGTTCATTGAAGCGTGAATTTTCCCCTTCTCCTTTCATTTTACTGACCTGATACTTTCACTCAACTATCACAGAAATTGGCGCCAAATTCAGCTGATTTAATGCATTATGTGCCTTCCAAAGAATTATATTTCCAACAGAAAAATCAGATCGATACTCAAGCAAGTAAAGGAATCCCGCTGATGATGACGCAGGTTGTCACTCCTATTGAAATTATTTCCATATTCACTGCACGAATACCTACTGTAATATTTCGTAACAACGCAATATCAAGGTCATCGAAGAGTCGAGTGTCAAGGTCGAACTTCACGTTCAAAGTCACATCATGTGCACATATATCAAGGACAAGTGACGTCATTCAAGGTCAAACGGTTGGTGGGAGGATAAGGGCCGGCTTTAGCACCCTACTTTTGTATATGAAGCTTTTCAATCCGAAAATCCGAAAAAAAAATTGAAGAGTTCATCACAAAATTTAATGAATAAGCTTACGTTTCTCAAGTCTCATTGACCGCCAGTATTCCTAGAGCCCCCTACGACAGTGATGAATGTACATTGGATCGATAAGCCAGAGCCTTCTGGAAAGGTTACTCAGAGCTAGGTCCAGTGGGGCCCAATGACTAATAATTTTTAATTACTGATATGGGATCAAATTCCATAGAATTGTGTGATAAATTTGGTATTACTCCACAGCTTTCTGTATTTACTGTGAAAAATAAGATAAAATTCATTTGTTTCATACTCTACAAATTCTCAAAGCAAATAGAAATGCAAATATGAACAACCAGAAACCAGCTGAGAATGATGGAGTAAAAGAGAACTGAATTTTTGAAATTCAATATGAAATATAAACAATATATTTCCAAAGAAATTAATACATGGTTGTTTTTATTACATTGTGTAGAAAGATGAAACAAGATATATAGAAAATATGTAATTGTTTATAACAAATGGTTTATTAAATCAACAATGAAAATTCAAATATGAACATTTATTATCAATTAAAGAGAAAAATAAAGTTTGATCTGAAAAAATGGTTCCTTAATATTTATCACAAGTGGTAGAAAAAAATTGTTAATTAACAAATCCATTTTCAAGCAATACATTTTTTCTCAAGAAACGATTTTTTAAATCATAATTTGCATCAAAAATTATGTCTCCAAGGGNCAATACATGAGTGTTGAAGATACATTTTGCAGGTCGGCGGAAATTCTTGCAGGTCGGGTCTCCCAGACATGAATCTCGACCAGGTTGATCATTTTCGACAAAAAAAATTTCAACCTCCACCCTTTGAGTACGGAAAAAGTCCACATTCCTCATTAAATTGAAACTAAACCTTGCAGGTCGGCAGAAATTCTTGCAGGTTAGGTATGCCAGACATGAATCACGACCAGGTTAATCATTTTCGACAGAAAATAATGCCAACTCCCACTTAATAATTTCACACGTCTAAAAAAATTTGAAGATACATTTTGCAGGTCGGCGGAAATTCTTGCAGGTCGGGTCTCCCAGACATGAATCTCGACCAGGTTGATCATTTTCGACAAAAAAAATTCAACCCCCACTCTTTGAGTATGGAAACAGTCCACATTCCTCATTAAATTGAAAATAAACCTTGAAGGTCGGCAGAAATTCTTGCAGGTCAGGTCTGCCTGACATGAATCTCGACCAGGTTAATCATTTCTGACAGAAAATAATTCCAACCCCCACTTAATAATTTCACAAGTCTCACAAAATTGAAGATACATTTTGCAGGTCGGCGGAAATTCTTGCAGGTCGGGTCTCTCAGACATGAATTTCGACCAGGTTAATAATTTTCGACAAAAAAAAATCCAACCTGAAAGGCACTATGAACTAGATATGAGTAGGTTGGCTTTTCGAAATGAATCATTATCTGAATATTTTCAACTTACTCAACTCCAAAACTCTTGAATGCTTTTTTCGAAACACATTTCACCGATTTGATGATAAAAACTGTTGATTATTTTCATACAAATTAGCTCTCTGGTCTAATGTTTGGCGATAAAAAGCATATTAAAGTTTTCGTATATAAAAAAGTAATTCAACAATATAATATTTTCAGAAGCACACAATATGTCTAAAAACAACATTGTTTTCTTCTTAAAAAAATCCGAAAGCATAAGATAACATTGAAAAACGAATTCCAGTCTTGTGCATTCTCTAAGTAATAAAATATATCATCGAACAAATAAAATTGCATACTTTCATCGGATTGTTGAAGCAACTTCATTTCAGCCACGCTGGCAAAATGTTACGGAGTGAGTGTGGAGTACGAATTCCACAAAAAGTGTGACTCATATGCATTTCAAGAAATTAAACCAGTAGATACTGGGCCCAAAAAAATTACAATGTGAGTACACTGGAGAATAGTTACAATAGCTAATGAAAGTTACGAACACATAACATCTTCGCAACTGAAACTGTGTGAAGACGAGGTTTAACAAGGATCCTTTGAAAATTACATTTAGGTTTTACTCTGAATGTTTAATCTAAGAACAAAACTCAAGCACTACAGGAAAATCCTTAAGGTGCTCTTAGAGCGGTCCCCGTGCGAAAGTATAGTGATTCACATTGGATTTGAATCGCTGGAGATTAAATCCAGTTGGAAAAACGTTCTCAGAAAGTTTATTCCACATAAACGCCGTTCTCCAAGTGAAAGAGTTCTTGTACAGTGAGGTTTGAGGTTTACTGAGTTGAACGATGAGCAGTCACAGTCCGTCGCGTATTTCTGATATGTACCGCTCTTGGTGTAATCAAATGTGTAAAGTCACTTGAACATCTTCCGTGACACTATCTACAAAAGAGTAACAAATCTTCAACCATTTTTCGATGTTCCAGACTATCAAGGTTACAAGTGATGTTAGTGTATCCAATCAGGCGGATGACTCTTTTTTGGATGGAATCCAGCTGCTTCAGGGCGTGCTTAGAAGCGGAGTTTCATACATGAGAACAATACTCTAAAGAAGGTCTAATCTGAGCTTTATAAAGCATCAAAAGTTGCTGAGGTGTGTACAGTATTCTGGTTCAGTGTTCCATGCTATCCAGAAGCAACCTTTGCAATTTCAGCGACATGATTATGCCAAGACATATTGGTGTACACTTTAATCCCCAACAAACTTATCGAAGCAGAAAGCGGAATTGTCAGACCTGACAGTATCATATTCGGTTCTGAAACATTTAACTTTTTGAAGAAAATCGATGCCGGGATTTTGTGGTATTGAATTGAACTTACTTGATTTCACCCCAATTCGGAATTACTTCTAGATCCTCATTAAAATATTCAACCTCCTGCTGCCGGTGAAGATGTGCATCCGCAGCCGATGTCCTGGAATCCAAATGTAATGACGTGACAAGTGTGCTGTCATCAGCAAAGCAATATATTGGATTCTTGGTTTTTCCAATAAGTCGTTGATATACAATAAGAAGGTGGCCTAAGTGCGTGGGCTTACACTCACCCTCCCTACTCTACAGATACAGATACAATAAGAAGAAGGTTGGAGACAATATGGATCCCTGGGGAACACCAGTGTTGATGGTGAAAGTTTTCGAGAGATATCCAAAATGGCCACTTGCAAGGAACGTTCTTTCAGGAAGCTGAAGAGCCATATACAAAAGTGATCCGAAAAGCCATAGCACCGAAGTCTGGCCGGCAAACCCTCATGCCAGACACGGTCAAAGGCCTTAGAAATATCAAGCGCAACAGCTCTTGAGTCTCCATGTTTCTCGATTGCGTTATTCCAAATATGGCTGACATACGATAGAAGGTCGCCTGTTGATCTTTGTTTCTGAAAGCCATATTGATGATCGCTCAAGATGTTGACGCCTTCCAAATATTTGAGGATATGGTGGTGTACAGCTTTCTCCATGATTTTTTATATCACTGATAGCAAAGCGACTGGTCTATAGTTATTTAGAAGAATTTTTTGCCCTTTTTGGAAATAGGCTGAACGCGAGCAATCTTCCAACAATGAGGGAAAACCCCTTTCTTGTAAGACAGACTGAAAAGTCACCAAAATAGTAGTTGAAAAAATATTGGATTGACTGTGTTGCAGCTAAGTTGTATGTATGTATGGCCGACAGTGAGTAGTGCATGAAAGGGTGCTCCTAGTTAAAAGTCGAATATATATTAACAGAGTGCTTTAAAAATTTTCAACATTTGCAAGAAACAGCCTAATTAGTTGACTAATAATATTATTTTGTGTGAAACTGAAAATCATGGTTTTAACAAGAGATATTCGAGACGAAATCCAAAGTGCAGTCAATATGGCTTTTAAACAATACCTAAACGATCAGTTTCACTAATACAACTGCAACAGTTATTTAAATTTTTTTTACTTTTGTGCCTGATATATTTTTAAAGTACTTCCACGGGGAGACAGACGAAAGCACATTACAAGCCACCTGCGCTTAGGCTGCTTTCCTCAAACTCCTAGTGGTCCTAACCATAATATTAATAAATTGTATATTAACATATTCCAAATAAAATTGAATTGAATTGAATTGAATTGAAAGTTCATTGTTACTAGTTTTGTTTATCTTCTAAAATATTGGAATATTTTTCACGATAATATATTACATCAGTGAGATAACATAAAATGTTCAAACAATTATTGAGTTATTATTTTCAAGACTGATATCAGGTCATTTACCTCAATGTCGTTATGATGTTCATCTTAAACGTAGTAGGTAAAGAATAATTTTTTCGATATGTTAAATAAATAATAATAAATGCAACCAATTTCAGAATTTTCAAATTCATAGTTGGCACAAGGAAATTTTGACTACGAAAAAATCACTCTAGGTACATTGAACGTCCTAGAGGTCGCTTTACTTGAGTTAACAAATCCAAATTAATATTTTATTCATTCATAAATCTAAACCATCCTGTTAGTTCCGTTGTTGGCAGTAGTTATCTCTTATATAATACGCAATGAATTAAATAAAGTATCATTAACTAATTAAATATTATCAGTTTGACCATGAAAATCATTGTGGAAATATTGTAAAGATTTGCGTGTTGCCCTTGAACTCCGTTTTATTCATTTCACATGCCTGACAAACTACTTTGATAAGACTCGATGAAAGGAAAACATTGGTGTAACAATATGAAAATATATAGCCAATGCTATTAAAATATGAAAGAACAAGAATGTAATGGTATTTTTTCGCACAATATTGAAAATACAAACGCTTGTGAATATATCTTTGAAATATTTCAATGAAGTTAAATATATTCAGGGAATAAACTTCAATGACCACTTTCAGTTATTTTGGTTACTCAAAAAAAATTATCATACGATCAAACGCTACCTACCTATCTGGTTAGTTTATTATTGAGCACCACTTATGAAATCACTGCTATTTCGAATGCAACACAAAAAGTATTTACCTAAATGTCGCTTGCTAAATTTTGATCGCCATATATGTTGCCTGCTTCAAGAAGCAGTAAAGTGTGTTATTCATTGAATAGAATTCGTAGAGTTTTGGTGAATATTAACACCTAAAACATGAAAACCCTAAGAGATATAGGTCACTATTGGATCAAATATGTTTCTCTTAATTATTATATTATCAAAATGATGAATGTAGACAATCATAAATTGCTGATTACATGAATTATTCAACGACTGGGTACTATTGGTAACAAGTGTTTTTTAACAAGTATCTAGTTATAAAATGGCATATTTTATACTAGCAGGCCGCCCTGGCTCCGCACGGGTGCAATTCTGATATTAAATATACATATAAAAATGTGCGATCGCTGCTAATCATGAAGTGCTATAGGGCGAAGCGCGGCCTTCGACGCCCTATTCATAGGCATGCGCCGCCAGACCTCCGGCCGGTACCACCGCAACCGCTATGTCTATGCATTTTAAATGTGTGATATCTTCGAAAATATTAATTTGAGTTTCATGCTGTAAAGGGCTATATTGAAATATATTGAATGCACAATGCATTTGAAGTACTTAATTGGATAAGGATTAATGCAATATTGCTTTCAAATTTGAAAAAAGTTTAAAAAAGGGAAGGAAATTTTCTGGAACCCATCACAAGCATGAATATCGTCAAAAAGTAGAAATTCATAATACGCAAAATCGATTAGGAAATAATCACAATAAATATCATTGATAGTATTTTATCGATTTCAATGATTTTTTAACAATTTGTAGGTGAATTGTTCGACCTCATCCCCTACTTCTAAAGTAGAAAGAAAATTCCTTTCATGTCATTTTATACATGGAAAAACAAAATGTTTTTTAACTCAAATTTGGTTCATCTCCATATCATAATTTTTCTAAAGATATATATACTTGAAAAAAACGCTAAAAATTAACAATCAATCAATCAATCAATCAAAATGTACTTTATTGTCGAAGATGAAATCTCATTGACAAAGTGGTACTATTCTAAGATATATAAGATATACAAATTAAAAGTAGTACTTGAACATTTGGTGATTTCAGAGTTTTAGGGCGAGAAAGTAGTCAGAAAGTAAAAATATATATGCTATTTTTGGGAAAGAAAGTTTTTGGCTTTCTACTACTCCATCTGATACAAAAAAAAAATGGATGAGAGAATCTTCCAAAGAAAGGAGGGAAGTAATCAATTTGAAAATAAGTAACGCTATACATGGATGTGTAGATCATGCAAAGAAGTAACTTTCAGACACAAACTGAAAGAAAGTCCTCCTGAAACAGCTACTTTCATATAAACATTGAATTACACGAAAGAAAACTTATTTTCAAATTGATTACTTCCTTCCTTTCTTTGGAAGATTCTCTCATCCATTTTTTTTTGTATCAGATGGAGTAGTAGAAAGCCAAAAACTGTCTTTCCCAAAAATTAATCACTCCTAAAAATATAACCCTTTCAATTCATATATGCTATATTTTTAAATAAATAGTAATTGAATATTCTCATGCAACACATACCTAAGTGAAGATATAAGAATATGAAAACTATAAAGCATAAAAATATAAAAAGTAAATGCATAGAAAATGAAAGTAAGTATCTACTTCGTAAACATTTTCAACTATACAGTTCAGAACCAAATGTAAACATCAAACAAAAAGTTAAAAAAGTCACACAGTTTAAATACCAGTAGGTAGGTAATAAAAAATAAAAATAAAAATTCATTCTTTATAAAATTAAAATTTATGTCTGAATAAAACTCGTCTAAAGAATAATAGGCCTTCGAAATCAGAAGCTTTTTTATAGGCGTTCTAAATTCAGTGGTACATATTATGCCTTTTATCTCAATTGGCAAATGGTTAAATATTTTTTTCCATTATATATGAAAGACCTCTCAATTTTTGATTATATTGGAATCGGTAAGTAGATGAACAAAGAGACTTCTGGCGCAATGGGAGTGGGGGTAACCTATCAGCGTCATCGAAATCGACGCAGGATGGAACGAGTAT
>NW_019293117.1:0-40491 GCF_000500325.1 Leptinotarsa decemlineata | reverse complement strand
ACTAAAGAGTCCCACCATCTGGGAAATACTACCTCAATTATTTTTATGAGCATAGGGAGGATGGTAATTGCATCAGTTTCATTCTGCATTATTACTGTTAAAAATCTATTTGTGTTAGGGGTAACTGGCCTATCTATAAATACAGTTAAGTCGTCAAGATTTACATTATGATTCTGAAATAACTCTTTAAATGATTCCAAGTCATCTTCTCTGCACTGACCTGATGTGACAGCCTGCGACTCACGTAAATTAACTATCATAATATTTGGATCCCGTTTTTGACATTTTAACAATTCCACGATTATGTTCTCATTTGATATAACTTCACAATTTTCACCATCTTATCTCTGCACCATTTCCAGTTTGAGCTAATATATTTATTAGGAATCACACGTTAGAAGGTAAGACCTCGTTAGTCCTTAACTCGCACAAGTTTGTATGGGGGCGACAGCTGATTAACGGAAAAAAAGATTTTAAACAGATAAACAGATTTGAACACATAGTGTTTTTCTCCGTAATCCGTGAATCTACTTCTTTTTTCAAGATCCTTCATTTCAAGTTACAGAGAAGTAATTTCAGTTCTGAACTGCTTCATTTCTCTCAAAAGCAAAGGGCCACTATTGAAGGAAATGCGAAATTCTTCACAGAAATATACCAATGTTTTCTTCGCAAATATTACAGCTCTGTGTTCTGATGAACCTAAACCGGCACAAGATTCTATGTGATGTTGAGAAAAGTGGCACAAATAGCACTTTTTTCTGCAAGAACTTCCTTGCACACTGTACAAATATTGCTCATCTTGCTGGTAGACAAAAAAATGATCTTTACTCCTGGACTATAATGGTTTGAAACTTGCAGGTTTATTTTTATTCTCACTGACGGTTTTTTCAATCGGATTTTTATTTGCTGAGTTTTTCTAGTCAATTCTCCACTGCTAATTTATTTCAATGATAAATTGTNTTCAGACTACACCAACAAATGAACATTAGGAACTCCCTTTCTCTTCGAAGTTTCTACAAACTGTGAACGATCTTTAAAATAGCTTTTAATTAAATTTATAGCAGGTTAAGTGAACCCGATGAAGTTCAAAATTGCAACTAAAATTGGATAACTAATAGTATCAAAAGTTTTGGAGAAGTCTATAAGTATCAAAGCAGTCGTGTTACCTTTGTCTGCAGCTTCGAAAATATCATCAGTTATTTTCAGTTGTACAGCTTTGTTCTTTACGAAATCCTGACTGGTTGATTGGTAAAATATTAAAGGAATTTAAAAAGCATTTGATTTGATATTATTTAGATATTTTAGGAAGAGCCAGTATTTTAGAAATCTTCCAATGCTATTATTGAAAATATGCTAGTTAAGTATAGATACTTTCACAAAGGAAAATGAGCTTCACACAGAAAAAACTCAAAATATGACAACTGAAAGGATTATCAAAGAAATGGTAAAACACCCAAAACCTCCAACTCTATCAATAAAAAAAAGAAAAGTGTTGGACCCCCAAAAAAATAAATACTTTTGGTTTCTGGCATTTATGGTTTCTGACATTAATGGTATAGAGAAAACTTTTGAAACAACATAATAAATATATCATACCTTTCAACTGTTATTTGCCATATGGGCATTGATTTGACATTTGCAAAATACAAAGCAAAAACAAAATAAATGAAGGAATTTTTTATGGCAGAGATTCCTTAATCTTAAAACAAGATATATTGAAGGTAGATGATAAAATGTTCAAAATGGGGTTTTTTACCTAGTAATACATCAAATCTCTTCAGGAAATATATTTCTTCATCAATACTTTATTTTTGTTTCAGACTACACCAACAAATGAACATTAGGAACTCCCAAGATTATCAAGAAAATGAATAGCAGATGTTTATTAGACTGAAGTCACTAAATTGAGTACTGGTATTTTATAATTTCCTCAAATAAAACAAAACATCTCACAACTGTTCTGTTTAAGGTTATCGAAAAAAAATGTTTTTATTTGAACTACATTGGTAGGTAGAGCTTCTTAATGACGTACACTTATTAAAAAATCCAGAGGCAATATTAAGAGGAGTCCAAAATTTTCTGGAACAATATACTTTCTTTTATAGAATTATTTTAATGCATATCATAAAATAAAATTTCCTACTCACCATGTGATATCTATAACTTTTCTCTAATCTCATATATTTCAGACAATATTCACAAATCCAAAGTTTACTTTGTCGCCCATAGTCTTCAGGATAAGGACTAAAATACCAAGTATCAATTTCAAACCTGCCAATTTGTATCTTATCTATATATTTGACTTTTGTAATTTGTTCATGTTCTTTTTCTAGAGCTGCTGTAGTTGGGTCCATTTCAGCATACCTATAATGGAAATACACTATACTCTCTTTGTACTTAACATCTTGAGAATATGATCATAATCGAGATCATACTACAATTGAAATATCTTTTTTTAGACTCCATTTGTAACATCTGAATTCTTTTCGCAATAAAGTTTAGAAAAAGCCTATCACAAAACTACTTTTCTGGTTGAAACTATAGGGGCTCATGAAATAAATCCAATTATAATTTGTGTAAGGATCCTCAGAGATCATTATTCTAGATGATTTTCAATAACCAGATTTAGATTTGATGAAAATTTGATGATAATTACAACAGTCATATGTTAAAAAAAATGCTAAAGAAATGAACTTTAAACATTCAAGCTAGTCTCGAATATACCTACACAGTAGGCTGAATGGACTGATGCCTATCAGAAAACAACTACTCCCCTGGCTAATACCACGAAGGGCGTTGGATTAAATTTGACAGGCGTCAGTGCAGGAATCTTCACAGAAAATTTCCTGCATATGCAATTATCAATACAACTGAAAAGAGTCGACCTTCAATTTTGGAACGGGCACACTTGCAGACCTTTGGATATCCATGACGATGAGGTTTTTTCAAGCAGTGACTCGTTTTTTCTAGCGTAGTTCACACATTCATATATGTATATGCAGGGAGCTGACAGAAGCCTTTCTCTAATGAGTATTGGCCTACAACTCTCTAAGTATTTCATATCAAATATCAGTCTCACTAGTCGTTTCTGTAATACAAAGATCCTGGTGAAGTTTTTGCACTTCCCCAAGACATTATATTGTGAGAAATGTGTGAATAAGAAGCCATTGGATAGTGGAAACTCAGCAGACTTGACCTGCTTGAACATTGCTTCATCTGTTTTATTGCAAAATAGGCTTTGTTCAATTTACACACAATTTACACTATCAATATGCAAATCCCAAGTCAGTTGTTCATCCAAAATCGTACCCAAAAATTTACCAACAGTTACAACATCAATATCAAGTGAGTCGCATATGTGATCTGGAATATTGCTCCTTCTGTTATAGAATCTCATAGAAACAGATTTGGTAGTGTTCAAAATGAGGTGATTAAGTTGACACCATTCTGAGAAATTTTCAATCACAAAATTAATTTGTTCTATCAATATTTTGTGATCTCTTCTTCATAGGGCGATAGTCATATCATCAGCAAACATTGTGATTTGACAATTTTGTAAGTGTTCCGGCAAATCATTAATAAAAATAAGAAATAATATAGGTTCGAATATCGATCCCTGGGGAACACCTGAGTTTATGTTGAAAGATTTGGATAAAACATCATCATACTTCACAATGATGTTGCGCTTTTTCATGTAGGACTCTATCCACTTGACTAGGTTTTGTGGAAGTTGGAACATCGTCAACTTCTCCATTAGCAATTCTGATGAGACCATATCAAGACCCTATTGTTCAGTTTTCAATTTTTTGCTTAATTTTTATCTCATTATTATTTCATTTCAGGTTTTTCTTGCTTAATATAATTGTTATTTTCAGCCATTAATTTTAATTTTTTTTTTTTTAGGGATTTCAAATCATTATATCATATTAGACAATGGAAGTCCGAACTAAAATAATGTTCTCTCGAGAATTATAGCTGTGAAACTAGATAAACCCAATGGGTTTGTTGAAAACGGAATTGTGTGTATCTGGCAAGAAATCCAAATTTTTAATCTCGTTTACAAATGTGATTTTCCCACCATTTATTGACAAAAATTAATATATTTATTTTCAAATGAAAAAAAAAATAGAAAGGATCCAAACCTCACACAAGCTTACTGTGAGTAAATTAATTCATATTTAAAAAAAGGTTATTTGAAGAAACTAATGAAGCATTAATCGAGATACCTAACCTCTGAACCTCATGAGATTCCGAATAGGTTTTGGTGAAGACATGTGAAATGTTTCACAAAGTGAAAATCTGCCAAGAAGATACGTATGCCCAGCGTATAGTATGGAGGAATTTCGACTCCCAGATAATATCAGAGGTGATAAGAATTCAACTACTACAGCATAATCAGCTATATTCAGCCTATGGATTCTCGATATATAAAGTATAGTATGAAAAACTGAAATGTCTAAAGGAATTATTGAACAATTATTCATTTTCTATATTTTATATTGCTTTGGAGACACTCATCTGATTTTATTTGTATTTTGGTCAATAGTGCATGCAGCCTCTTTGTTTTATTACTGAAGGACAAATTGTTGGCAATTTGCAAAATATAGAAGAAAATCTTATATCAGCTGAGGAGAAGAGGTTTCTGGCAGTGATATTGTAAGCCCCCATACCAAAAGTATATTAATAAATACTTATAATCATTAATGTGATATTTTCTTGTTGATGCAAATATTTCATTTCTTCCTGAATTTATTAAGAATCATTTAAACTTTTTTCTTGAACTATATTTATATTGATAGTTTTGATCTTGAAAGATATGTCAACCCTCTTTTTATAGGAATGAAAACTGTCAAAATAAATTCAATCATTGTGTCTGGTATGAAATACAATATTCTTACGTTTTCTGAATGTGATTGATTTCATCATGTCTCCGTTTTTGGTTACGTGTAATTTTTCTATCGGAATTATCACCTAACATATCAGCAATCACTGGGCGATCCTTCCATACTTTCATATCCATAGAAGACTTTTGACCACTTTCCATCATATTGAATCTCGAAGACATTATTCTTCCTCTTGGAACCTATATTTGAATTTGTAATGAATGATTTCATTTTGTTTCTGAAATAGAAAACTTTACCCATTCATCCAGTCTTCGATTATATCCTTCATAGTGAACATAATACTCATATTGCCTTTCCAAATCATTATAGCGAGATTGAATTATTTCCGCTGGATCTGAAACAAATTTGTCAGTAGGTAGGTAAGGTAAGGGAAAATCAAATTATATTAGTAAACATAACAAAGAGGTTATGTTCGGTAAAATGAAAACTTACGCCAAGAATCATCGGATCTTCGTACCAAATAATGTTCACCAACGTCCAACGGCTGTTCTTCAGTACTCTCACTGTCCTCATCTTGTTGCAAATTGGGTTTGGATTCGCTTTCCGATTTTTTACGCATTTCATCAACAGAAACATGTATTTTATGAAATTCAGACATACCTACCACTGTTGCCCCAATGTAAATATTTGAAATGTCAATTTTCAGTCAACCAATGGCAGGGAATTATGATTCAAATAAACCAATGAAAGAATTAACCGGTGAAATGATTAAGGCAGTTACACATCATTATGGACTCTGAGCAATTGCTGAATTTACTTATCTTTTACATTATGTACCCCAACAGGGCAACAGAACTAATAGTTTCTTCAGGTTTTAAGAAGCTATAATGAAACTAGTATTACGGTTTCGTTAACTGTATAGTGAAAATATCACAATAAAGTGTTGTTTGTTCATCTCAAAATATGCCAAATTTCCTGACTATTTTTTCCCATTGAAAGTATATTTATGATGTTCACTTCAAGTCTTTAAAAATCAATTGAACAGGCTACAGCGTATTTGAAGCTTTTCTTCACCTTACCATTTTCTTTATAAGTGCCAGATTTTTTACATCTTCTTCCTTTACATTTCCTTTATATTCATTGAATATCCGTGTGTTGTCTGGGATATTAAGTTTTGTTTAAAGGACCCCGCACTAATCTTATGGAAAACCGGTTTCGGTGAAAATCACTGAAATTTCAATATGACGCATCCTGAACAAAAGTTATCATAGCGCCAACTCGCTGAACCCCGGCGTTTGGATTCTACAGGGTTAAAGTTTGATATTTTGACGATTAAAAAAAAACAGAATTTCATTTTCATCGTATTGATCTGAATTTTTATAATGAAATAGTTAGTAGACAATATGTGTATCAAGAAGTTCGAATGACAAAAGTTTCTAGAAAGAAAAAATTGGCGGGTATAGGTACAGAGGGTTAAACTTTGTTTTTCGTTATTATTATCGAACTTATTTCGAAAAAATATTCGTATTCCTGCAGATTCATATGCAATTGATGTTACATGATGTACATGAAAGGGCAATATCATTTTTTTGGGAAAGAAAGTTTTTGGCCTTCTACTACTCCATTTTGATACAAAAAAAGGATGAGGGAATCTTCCAAAGAAAGGAAGAAAGTAATCAATTTGAAAATAAGCTTTTCTTCACCTTACCATTTTCTTTGTAAGTGCCAGATTTTTTACATCTTCTTCCTTTACATTTCCTTTACATTCATTGAATGTCCGTGTGTTGCCTGGGATATTAAGTTTTGTTTATGCAATATCATATTTTGCATTTGAACCAACTATCCAACTTTAAATATTTGGAAGATTTTTATTTTGTCAAACATTTATATTTATAAAATAGTTCATAGGTGCCTTTATTAAATTCAACTTACATTGTTCTCAAAATGCTGTTTGGTAATACGATTAAAAAGAAATACAAATGAGTGTCAAAAACAACTAGAATTCATTTAAAAAAAAAATAAGAAAAATGTATATTAATAGTGAGTACGTCCACCCCTGGCTCTAAGAAGATCGAGACAATGATGAGGCATGCTTTCCACCAAAGTTCTGATTATTTGTTGTGGTAACTGCTCGCAAATCGTCAAAAGAACATCTGCAACTTGGTTCAGATTTTGGAAGGGTTGATGATCCTTCAAATGTCTTTCCAGATCATCCCAGAGCTGCTTAATATGATTTGAATCCGGACTATTAGCTGGCCATCTCATGACATTAATATTGCGCCCATATTTCAGGCAAATGAGATGACATGAGGTTCCAATATCTCCTCTATGTAACGGACAGCCGTTAAAGTCCCTTCCCGAAATACCACAAGGTCCGTGTGTCCTGTCAAAGTTATACCAGCCCATACCAATATCGATCCACCTCCAAATGGAATAATTTCTTGAACACAGTCATCCAAATAGCGTTCACCGGGACCTCTCCATACCCGAACACGTCCGTCATTATTGAATAACATGAATTATTTTTTCATCTGTAAACATTACATTGGCCCACTGCTCTAAATTCCAATTACGATGCTCTTGACAAAAGTTTCTACGATTTCCTCGATGAGCTGGAGTTAATCTAGGGGCTCTAGCAGGTCGCCTTGCATGGAGTTGTACTTCGTGAAGTTGATTTTGCAGTGTTTTAGCAGAATCGGTGCGACCTCTAATTGCCCTGAAGAAACGTCAGGAAAAAATCCAAAAACCAACGGCCTTCAAACCCGAAAAATAGTGACACTGAATAATAATAATAATAGTTTTCATCATCAGATCGATGACTTGAAATGAAGAAAGAAACTACACTGAAAGAGTCCGGTTTATCGTGCGAAGGACGAGACTTATGGAATCTGATCACCTGGTATTCATACTTATAATTATCATCCTCTATATGGTTCCAAAACGAGTCTGGAATCTGCTTTGACTAAATTTTCGTTTCAGTTGAATTGTTTTCTCATCGTTTTCTAATTTCATTCGGCTCTCTTGAAAGAGAATTTTGCATCTCACAGATTCGTTCTTGAATGAAAAATGAATTTCTATTTCCATCAAAAATAAAAGTATATCTATTTACATATACCTATGTCTGAATAAAATCACATTATAAAAAAAAGTCAATATCGCTGCAATTGTTTAATCGTAAAAGCAATTACCGCAGGTGAAATATATTTTCATATACTTCAACAACCAGGTCACAAAAAACAAGTGAAACACTATAATTCCTAGTTTATCCTTCTTAAAATTCACACAATATCGGTCATTTATCCGTATCAGATCAATTGACGAAGCAACACAAAGCATACAAAATATAACTCTTGTTCAGAACTACCAACAGAATCAATATCTACTATAAAAAAATTAGCAAAACAGAGATATAATCCAGCATCTAGCTACGTACCATTCCTAAAAATATAAAAACCTGCACCAATTATACAAAATCCTCTAACAAGATGGAGATGCGCCATATCAGTACAAGAGATACTTGGTGTTACTTTAAGGTAAGTAATAAATTAAAACACATTTATAATACAGTAATCAACGTTTTATTTCAATAAAAATTACAGCCAGTAATTGAGTTTGTAAAGCTTTAATAAAATTTTAGTTCAAGTCGAGTAGAGGACTGTGTGGTGAAGGTGTGGAATTAGATATGTAGCTTTGCAAAATATCCTCAGAGTGTTGAGAGCTTGTAGATGGGCATTGTCGGAGATAGGTATTCCGGTATAGAAGCGTCAATTTGAGGTGTGGTAAATCCAGTGTAATATCCAGGTTGCTGACTTATTTGTTGTACTAAATTGTTTGTTGAAGCTTCATGAAATTGTGAAGGCTGTGAAAAAATGTTACGTGAAGGAAGTGTAACGGAAGATTGAGTATGTTGTCTGTTGGCTTTTATTCTTCGACAAACTTGCAGTATTTCAATTTTGGCTTGAAATTTTTCGTCGTTTGTCATAGACTGTAACGTAGGAACTAAAGAGAAAGCAAAATGTTTGTCTTCATCTAAATCATCTTTCAGTATGTTCAACAAAGATTCTTCGAACTTTGGACCTGAGTTCACTTTTTTGTACTTTGTATTTTATCTTATAGGTACATTTGAGCTCATATTGTCAGAGGTTTCAGTCTCATCTTCGTCTTCAGCTGCAGTGGAATCTAAATTACCATCAGTGGGTCGTTCTGCCAATGAATATTTCAGAAATAGTAACTTTTCAAAATATCGATATTTTCGACGTTTCTTTGCCGCTTGTCCGGATGTTGTTTTTTGAGCCTTCAATTCTCTTGAAAAGCAGGTTCTCAAGTTAAGCCATTTCTGCTGGACCTCTGCACCTGTATACAATAAGAAATATATTTATTTATTTGTTTATTTAACAAATAATAATTACTAAAGTTGCAGCTTATTTCTATAATAAAGGGTGTAACGGAAAGGGGGCGTACATGTACTCATGAAATTAAGCAACTTTCCCGAAAATGGAAATCAAAAAATTTTTCATGAGTACATTTAACTTCCTTCGGGTGTATACCACCTTTCCGTTACATCCTGTATATTTTTATGTAATACATATATTTTTTACAGATATCTGGCAACTGGCAACAGCTTCAATGCCCTCTCATTTGCATATCGAATAGGAGCAACAACTGTAAGAGACACCGTAAGAGATAACATGTGATTAAATTTGGGAAACAATGCAACCAGTTTACATGCCTCAAAAGACAGAAGAAGATAGGGTTGAAATTGCAGATCAATTTTACTCTCGAACGAATTTCCCTAATGTCATTGGCGCCCTCGAATGCAAACATACCTATTCGTTTGATTGAACCAGATAACTCTAGATCTTCATTTTTTAATTATAAAAAATGAAATTAAATAACGAAACGAAACTCGTTTTTTTTAATTTTCTGGGTCTAGTTCCAATCATCCAGATACGACGGCTTCCATGCAAACTTCCTCCCATATCATTTTCCTTAGATTGTTGTCTGAATATTCTTTCAGACTCTTTAAGTAAAGCGCAGGACTTTTTTCTATGCTATTAATGAACTCCTCTGTGTCATCCATAATAGTTCCCGCCATGGTGACAAGTGACAAGAGACGTGACGCCGCTTCAAATGTACGAGACTGACAGTCGCGGATTGACTGTTTAGTCGATGGTCTGCGCACATCAATACAATGCTATACAAATTGAGCGCTTGATCGATAGTTGTTCAACTTTAAAATCAAAAGCAAATCGATAAGCTTTTTGACTTTTTTGTCGAGCAACTATCGAGTTGACAGTATGTGCACTTTAATATATTTTTTTAAACATATATGAAACACAACAAAACAGTTGTTCAACTAAAAGTTGTATGTATGCGCCCGCCCTAATAATACGTCGCAGTCTCGATTCTTAAAACAAAGAAAACTTAGAAAAACTCCTTGTGTACTTGAAACCTACTATATTCCCCAGACTATTGTCTGAAGCGAAAAGGCTTTTGACTATCATCGACACATTGTGGCCAAATGCATTTGAATCTTCTCTAAAGATAACTAGTTATGAAAAAAAGTATTCCTTGATGGATTTCTTGCTGGGTATTTACCCGTACCAGTTTCGACCGGTGAGCTATCTGTACGGATTGGCCTACTTCAAGGCGTTTATTTAACTTTCTCGAAGCTTGATACCAAACAGTTGTTGGACTACAGTAGGGATGAACTACGATATCTAACAGGCCTTTTTACAGGTCACTGTCATTTGAATCATCATATGCAGAGACTGCACTGTCTGAAGACAGTTCCTCTGTTAGGAAAATGATGAAACAGCAGATCATATACTTTGTGCCTGCTCCTCTGGTGATCGAATCAGGTTTTTAGACTTCGGCAGAGCCGTACTCTTTACCATCTGACCTGAAAGACCACTCACCATACAAACTAACCGGCTTCATAAAGAAGCTGGGTTTATTTGGTCGAGTGTGAATAGGTTTGAGCCACAATAAACCCTTGCAGGTTGCAGTGGAGAGTCGAATAGACCCACTCACTTTGGACCTAACCTAACATAACCTACCTGCACGGAATGTCCCTCTTTCATTTCCAATCTTTAGGATTCCCAAACTCGCCAACTACATACTCGGATGTTCTTTAACAAAAAGCCCCTTTCGCTATGAAACTATCGGTTTCCCGTTTTATAAGGAGCACAAATCCGTCCGGGAGTAATTCCTGCGTACCTACAAACTGTACATTCTACTGACCTTCCATTGGGGCGTAATATTTATACGAATACTTCAAAATTAAAGCTTACGTGGCTATAAAAATAATGTTTCATTCATCATATATCCCGACACTTTGAGTGTCTATCCAAATTCTTATACTAAGGATAATTTGTGTATATTACTGGAGTTTTTCCCAACAACAAACCGTTATTTTAACACTTCGACACGTGTTTCGATCACCAAGTGATCATCTTCAAGAAGAAGATCAGTTTGATCACTTGGTGATCGAAACACGTGTCAAGGTGTTAAAATAACGGTTTGGTGTTGGACAAAACTCCTGTAATATTCTTTACTACACCAAAGATTCCAAACAGTGCATCACATGATACTTTGGGGGTATATACAACTTCTTCCACTGAGGATACAAATCGCTCGTAATCCCCAAATCGCTCGTCTCTGAGGCTACCCCTCGGTGCCCGCCTGTGAGTGATAAAGGATCAGATTATCAAAAAAAAATGATCATCAGAAATTCTCGAGCGCGTTCGTGATGAAGATGAAGATGATGATTAATTAATCAATTAATTGATGGATATAGCCGTTTCTACGTGGTAGGAAATCATAATAAAGAAAAGAGAAATTAAAGTTTCTATGTTTTTTACCACTTTTATTTGTAACTAACGTTACTGCAGTTTCGTCCTATTGGAAAATTTTCAAACTTATTTTTTTCTTCTTATCATCTAAGCTTTGCAACCTAATATGTCTCAATGACGCTCGAGTAAATCCCCATTTTGCATCGTGGGCTCCCCTGCTATTTTTAATGACCCATGGCTAAGATCAACATTCATAAAAGTCAGGATACTTTGACGGAGACAAAGAGCTCACGAAATTCTGACAGCGTTGAAAGACATTGTTTGCCATCGTACCATATGCCAACCTACAGTCATATAGGTCGGAAATTCCTTCCTTTGATGCAGAAAGTCGTGCATATTAAAACCATCGTATTGTGCAAAGATGAAAAATCGATACAATGAACATTAATTGGAGGAAATGGTATCCGTTTAACGGGACTCTTACCCCCACTGTCGATACACCACGTAGAGCGTACAGCTCTCGCAGCAATAAATCCGTCCAGTAAAATCCTAGTCACTTACAAAAACATGAGGTGTCTCAATATCCCAGATATCAACAATCCCATTACATTGACTTTCCATCGGAAATTTACATGACGCAACTCCAGCTAACAAGCGTGCTTTCAACCAAATCAAATAAGGGCATCCAATATCGATGCGAAATGAAAACATCGAAGGAACACTCATCAGTTTCTCCCATTGCTTTGAATTTAAAATACTTCCAAACCCTTTCAGCCACATATCTAATCGCGTTCGTCGTTAAATACCTCACAAATACTTTCGCGTTTCCTACTGAAAACCTTTCAATGTAGTTCCTAGCTCCCCTAGGTAGTACGTCACTGGCCCCAAAGCGTTTTGGTGGCTCCGCTGGCATCGTGGAAATGATGATTCAGGTTGCTTAAGCGTTAACAAAAAACAAAAATTGCTATTTTTTTTGGCTTCTTTGATGACCTGGAATGTAGCCTAAAGCAATTTATCTGTTTTGAAACAACAAAAATCTACCGTTTCTAAAACCTATTTTCGGGCAACAAAGCATTTTTCTAACGAAGCGTAGAAGGGCCAACACACACAAAATGATTTTGACATGGCTCATATGTGCCCTCCAACTATATAACCATTCACAAATGTATATTCAACTTATTTAACGCACCGTATATGCACTACGCTACACAATAAAATTATGTCTCTCTTTAAAGTCTATTGGATACACCTAGTATATGCCGCTCGAGTAAAGTTATTTATCTCTCTATTGAAGAGTGACTCCTGTGACTCTTTTTTTATAAACTATACATTTCCTTCTAGTATGTGCCGCTCGAGTAAAGTTATTTATTTCTCTATTGAAGTCCTTCTTTTAGTTGCTTTTCTCAAAGAAAAATCCAAGTTCCGGCTGATAAGCATAATCAACTTTGGTAGTTGAAACTCCTTCTTAATCATTCATAGGTACTTTCCCTCGGCAAGCGCTAGAATTTCATTTCATTTATTTTTACCTAACACAAGTTAAAGTACCAACAATGCAAAACGAAAATCCAATCTTTCATATAATCTATCCAAAACAAATTTTTTTAAAAAACTTTTCGGGGGAGCATCTTTCGTTCACTTCTCATGAAAATTGATTAACTAACTTAGACTCTTTCAAAATTACTTCACTGTGTCAAATACTTTGTAATAATGATTGATAGACATTTAAAATGGAACCATAAAATGCATTATTTTCTAAAAAAGAATAAACAAAACTTTTTCCATAATTTAAATTTGTAAAACAAATTTTTAATAAATATTCTCTTCAGATTATTCACTTTTCTTTAACACAATCTCAATTGTGTTCTGGAATTTCACGCCGGAATGGTGTTGAAGAGATACATTCGAAACAATTAGAAATTAATATTACTGGAGTAATATCACCAAGTCATCGAAACACTTGTCGAGATACCTCTTCTAGGTACCTGCGGAACCTGTGTCTCAAGTGTCTTAAATTCATTTATCAATATTGCCTTATCTACCAGTCTTGAATTGATTTTACAATGTGTCCTTATGTAATAGACAGGTAAATCTAATAATTAAAATATTATTTCAACAAGATATATAGTATACTATTAGGTATTGCTCCACCATCGTTATTCATAATATTATTATGTTTAATTCAATTAGAAATTAATATTACTGGAGTTTTTTCCTAACACCAAACTGTTATTTCAACACCTCGACACCTGTTTCGATCACCAAGTCATCGAAACATTTGTCGAGATACCTCTTCTAGATGCGGAATCTGTGTCTCAAGTGTCTTAAATTCATTTCACAATATTGCCTTACCTACTAGTCTTGAATTGATTTTACAATGTGTCCTTATGTAATAGACAGGTAAATCTAATAATTAAAATATTATTTTAACAAGATATACAGTATACTGTTAGGTATTGATCCACCATCGTTATTCATAATATTATTATGTTTACTTATTTCTACACTTCCTTAGGCATCTAGATGCCTGTTGTTGTCAAATTGTCTATGGAATGGTTTTGTTGCAAAATATAATGGGCCACTGCTGATTTTTTTAGGTCGTCCATATTTGAAGTGTGCAAAATGTTCCTAAAATCTAATTTTAATATTATATCTTTTTGTCTGTCCATAACTGCGACTCAAAAAATTATGGACATATTATGGAATATTACTGGAATTTTTGATAAATCTTATTTTATTCGGAGTTAAAAATGTGTTTTTTTCGTCCTTTTCTATTTTTTTAACTCTGATTTGATTTTTTGGACAGTTCGTTCGCAAACCTCTGTGGCCTCAACTACTCGTTTTCGAACCTTCAAAGTTAAATCCGATGGATTCATCAATTGGCATATTTGAAACCTTCATAATCCATCGGAATTTTTATGATCTCGACTAAAAGATCATTTAAGTAGACATTGTTGGATCGAACCCTGATAAAATCCGTTTTTTTATTTTCCTTAGTGCATTTATTGTAGGCTAGGTTAGGTTGCAGGTTACATTTTGTTTAATTGAAAATTTTCCGTTGAAGCTATTATATTACTGCATTTTTTTTAGGACAAAACACAAGCACTACACGAAAATCCTTAAGGCGCTAAATCTCCAACCTTCCTTCGATGTTCCAGACTATCAAGGTTGCAAGGGATGTTCGTGTCTCCAATTATGCGGACAGCTCTTTTCTGGATGGAATTCAGCAGCTTCAGGGTATGTTTGGGGATGGAGCTCCATACATGAGAACAATACCTACCTACTCCAAAGATGGTGTTATATGAACTTTATAAAGCCCCAGATGTTGCTGAGTTGCATACAGTTTTTTGGTTCGGAACAGTGTTCCAAGATTTTGAGAAGCATCCTTCTGATTTTGCCTAGTCATATTGGTGCATGTCCATTTCAACCCGCAACAAACTTGTCTGACCTGACATTATTATATCCGGTTTGTAGACATTCATCTTCTTGGAGAAAACCGATGCCTGAGTTTTTGTGGCATTGAATTGAACCTGGTTTCTTTCACCCCAATTCGAAATTACTTCTAGATCCTCATTAAGATATTCAACCTCCTGTTGCCGATGAAGATGTGTATCCGCAGCCGATGTCCTGGAATCCAAATGTAATGACGAGACAAGTGTGCTGTTATCAGCAAAGCATTATATTGGATTCTTGGTTTTATCCAATAAGTCGTTGATATATAATAAAAAGAGGGTTGGAGATAATATGGATCCCTGGGGAATACCAGCGTTGATGGTGAAAGTATTCGAGATGTTTTTCCGTTAACCAGCTGTCGCACCCATACGAACGACAACCCTCAGAAGTGGAAACTTGTGCGAGTTAGGGATTAACGAGGTCTTATCTTTCAATGTGTGATTCCTAACACGGGTTGGACGATAGCGAGTGAGAATCGATCGTTCAGACTAGGGCTTGAACCACCGACCAAAATGGCAGTCAATTCGAGTGAGTGAACAAAAAACCCACGTCGAACCACATGGCTGCCGACACATATCTCGGATTAGAACAATGGTTCGAACTGAATTCCAAAATTTCCAATTTTGTGTTGTTACTTTCTTCGAAACATGTTATCAGGAGAGTCATCTCTGAAAATCCATACAATGCGTATCAAACAGGTAAATCGATAAATCTAACATTACATAACCTTGTAGAGAAAGTCATCTGATACCTGAATGAAGAGATTACGGTGGCCGTATTTCTCGATATTGAATAAACGTGAAACAATGTAGAACCTAAATCTATTGAATCAAACGTCAGTGAAAAATGCCTAGAATAGATAAAAACTGGCTGGATCTATGCTGGATCAAGATGAAGCCAACAGGTTAAGGATCAGCATGGGCTGACCTCAGGGTGGGGAACCATCCGCCATCTATGGTCACTTCTGACAGATAGTCTGCTTGATGTTCTTTATAGAAGAGAAATAGATCTGTAAGTTTACATAGGAACCTTGTCTTCCTGGCAAGGGCCACGTCGGGAGGGTAGCCTGTCATAACCGCTGAGCTGCTAGAAGGAGCAGATACCTGTGAATTCCAGCGAAACTGTGATAATTCGTATCACCGGAAAGGGAAATTCGATTTTACTTCACTTTCCCTCAATGATGAGCTTATTCCATTCGCAACAGATAATCCTTGTATATTCCTGAAAAGGGAAGCTAGTTGGAGAGCATATAGAATTATTCATATTGCCATTCACAAAAAAAGATTTCATGTGAAGCGTACAGACTATTAACTGACACTGGGAATTCTTGCAATGAACTTGCTGCTTGTTTTAGACTTGACAATACATGCTTTTGATTGAAGGAAAAACTGAACTTTTTGACTTGCTGGTTGTTTCATATAGTTTCTTTTCAACATGTTTTACAGCCACATTATATCACAGTTGATGTAGAAACTTCGTCATAATCCACATCAAATTTCTGAGAATATCTTTGTGCCATCAACCTGGCTTTATATTTGAGGAAAGTATGATCAGCTCCTCTTTTATTATGAAAAACATTGAACAATGAACTTTTTATCTTCCGGAAGAGGGACGACTTTCAAAGTACTCGTATTGTTTTCCTCCAAGGTTTTTTTTCTTCCTTCATTGCATGGTACCATTTATCTTATTCAGAACTCTTGAATGTCTCGTTATAGCTAAGAGGTTCTGAGATTTTGTATTTATGTGCTCAAACTGCTATATTATATTTTTCGGGAAGGCTGCACAAAATAATAGAGATTACAAGATGTTACGTCAAAATTTTTCCGACAGATGAATTGTACTTTATGGGATACTCACGGATTTTCGCAAATTTTTCGGGGATGATACTACATGATGGTAGAAATTCAGAACACTTTATTTTTTGTCGGACTCAATTAGTTTTCGAGATATAGCTTGTCAAAGGTTGTATGATGTCACATTTTACCTTTTTTTAAGCAAAAAACGATTGCATATCACAATTTTTTTTATTTACAAATCTTTTTCCATATCATCGCACTTTTTCTATTCAGTAGGTCAGGTTGGATGTTTAGAGAAGATCATTTTTTCAAAGTAAAATATTCGAAAATAGACTCGTTTTATAATTTGACGGTCAGGTTAGTTTAGAATTCGGAGGTCAGGTTAGATGTGGAGACAAGATAGTTTTTACAAAATAAATATTCGAAAGTACGCACCTTTTAGAATTTTGAGGTAAGGTTAGATATTGCCGTTGCTTTCGGAAACCATATTGATTCGCTGATAGACCCCCGGTTCGTTCCAATTCTCCGTTGCGCTCGAGCAGTAAGTGTTCTACATCCAGTAGGCAAATTGGTCTATAGGATGAAGGATATTCAATTGATTTGTCACCTTTCCTTATCAGAGTAAGCCTAGCTTTTTTCCATTCTACGGGAAAATTTGCATGATCTGCTAAATTATTGTAGACTCTAAGCACGTACTCGGGTTTTTTAGCGATTAAAATCTTCATTACTCCTGATGGTATTCCTCCTGGTCCTGGAGATTTATTACTTTTTAATTTTCTGCCGGCACCTTTTGCCTCTCCGACTGTGAAGTGTGGAAGTCTACCACTGTTGTCGCAAATGAATGAATGTTACCCTCTCATGAGTCGAAAAGAGGTGATTGGTCACCTTCTCCATTGTGTTCATTGTGAGAGTTATTTGGGGAGGAAACCCCAATATTCCCCTCATTGCAATTTTATAGCCGTCGCCCCAGATATCTCTATCAATGGAGTCACGTAATGTTATCCAACAATCCTGTTTTGCTCTCTCAATTCTATTTCTGAAACAATTTTTACTCTCTTTGTAGAATTCTCACAGAAACTCCCTTGCCGCTAGTAAGGTTGTTCTAGAGTTTCTCGTGTATTCACTTCGTTTCTTAAGGCATTCTTTTCGAAGGCTAGCAATTTCGTGATTCCACCAGTAGACAGGTTTCTTGCATATTCCTTTCCTGGTTCTTGGCATAACCTTGTCACATATCTGTACCAGGTTTTTTGAGAAATTCTCTGGGGAGTGTACAGTCTCGTTTTTTTTCAATTCGTTCAGTATCGAATGGAGCTTTTCTCGGTTTAGCTTTTTCGTTTGCCAACTTTGGGTATGTTTGGATTTATAGTGTTGATTTCTTCCCACGACTTCAAACAGTATGTATTTATGGTCACTGAGATACTCTTCATCCAGCACATTCCATGATATTATGAAGAGTCGATTTTTTTCTGTGGAGATTGTAAGATCTAATATAGAACCATAACTTCTATGGACAAAGCTAGGTTTGTCTCCTTGGTTTATGATAACCAGGTCGGTAGCCGCTACACATTCTGTCATTTTGTCTTCTCTTGTATCGGTGAAATTCATTCCCCTTTGTGGGGATTTATCATTGAAGTCTCCCGCAATAATTGCCTCCTCTTCTTTGGTTTGGATAATTCAACCGATCTCGTGAAGGGTATCTTCTAGGTCTTGAATTTCATCGTTGCCGGGGGAGTAGCAACTGAAGACCATAAACTTGTTTGTGGTAATATATGTAAAGTCTTGTCCGTGTCCCTGATCTTTGATAGGTATGTTACCGTTGAGAATTCTAATAGTCGTTTTGAAGTCTTCTCCATAAACCCAGTCCTTCCTGCCACGGATAGCATTGATATTTGGTTCACTTATGATTAGAATTTCTGCTCCAGTATTTTTGGCTGTGGTAATCGCTAGATCATGCGCTTGTCGACTCCTGTTGGTGTTGATTTGTAGGATTCTTATCCTGATTGGGATGAATTTCTGATGCCTCTGATCTTGTAGATTATTTGGCATTTGCGAGTTCCCGTCTGGTGGCCTCCCAGGTTGCGTAGAAGGCAGTGTGGTTCGTTTTTGCACTCTACCGTCTTATGACCTTCCTGCCCACATTTCATACAAAGTTGTTCCTTATTCGGCCCAGCGCGCTGCTCCTTCAGATGTCCACGCCCCCAACACCTTATCATTTTCCCTCTCAGAAAATCTACAGCTAGCTTAACCAATTTTTTCTGAATTAGCTTCCAGTAGTTTTTCAGCGTCATTTTCGTGTAATATGATTGTATTGTTTTGCTTATTGCCACAGGCTGGTCGAAGCGCTCTCACTTTAAACTATTCCGTTTTTTTTTTAATCTTTGAAATTACTTCACGAATTTCATCCTTGGTTACCACCTCATCCATTCCCCTAACTTGGATAGTTTTGTTGTTTTTGAGTAGATGAATCGTAGGTTCCGGTACTTTTCCTTCCAGTTCCTTTGTAAGTGCTTCAGCTTTGCTCCATCCATTTTGAAGTGTTAGGATGAATTCATTTTTTCTACTCTTTCTGATTTGCCTGATTTCAGCACCCACTTCGTTAGGGTCGACTGTCTCTTTTATTTTTCTAAGCAGGTCAGCGTATGATTTTTCTTCCATGCGTACCAATAAGGCATTCTGCCTGGGTTTTCTTGTCTGCTGGTTCTGTACATTACTTGTTTGGGTGTTACTAAAACATTGATTTTCCATCATGTCCGCTTTGTTGTTGCGTATTCGCTGTTCTGGTTTTGAGTTAACTGGTTTGATATCTGAGTCTGTGAACAAAAAGGCCAACATACAATTTATTACCAGTCCAAAAGGAGACCATCTGTCTCAGGAATGACGAGCTTGTTTAGGTTCTGTTGTGAAATGTGTTCCTTTATATTCGATATAGAGAATGAAAAAGTAACTTGCCTGATTTATTATTTACTACAATGTCTTGCTCAAAGATTGGGTAATACACCCATCTTGTTGTCTGGTTGAATTTACCATCATCATCTGGGAATTCCAGTGATGCATCATAGCTATTTCACTTTCCTTCTTGTTCTGGTGGACCAATCCCTCTCTGCTTCCAAACTTCATTATGATTTCATTTATATTTTTATCCTTGGACTCTATGTTGCTGGTACACAGCGAGATAATACCAGATTTCTTTAATTTCTTGATAATATTCCTCTAGCTTCAAATTCGAATGTGATTGAGAACACGTCATGCAACAAATTTCTTGGGTTATTAATTAATAATAAATTGAAATTTGAAGACCACATAATATCTCTCAACAAAAAACTTTCATCTGGATGTTATGCTGTGAAAATAACTCGAAAGCACGGTCTAGTAGAGTCTTGATGATTCCTCTCTTAGTCGATTGATGGTGGTTGGATTTCTGGTTCAGATACTGTCCTGTGTCAGTGGGTATTTACCGGATACCCTGCGAGTGCGGAGAATCATACATCGGTGAAACTAAGAGGCCATTGGAAGTTCGCATTGCTGAGCACAAGAAACACACACACAGTGAGGAGAAACCAGCAAATCCGAAATAGCAGAGCATGTTTGGGCTCATCAACATAATATTAAATGGGATCAAGCTGAAATCATCCACAAAGAGGAACACTGGTTTAGGAGAAAATTCAAGGAAGCCGCGTATATCTGTCTGTTTAAAAAAAATCTGTTTTTCCGTTAACCAGCTGTCGCACCCCTAGGAACGACAACCCTCAGAAGTCAAACTTGTGTTGTCCAACAACGCATTTAGTCTAGCTACCGTAGAGATACGAAACATATGGAAACCTCTCATCAAGCGAAAAACGACCAACTCCCGCCAAACTGTCATCTCCCGCTAAAACCAATGAAGCGAAAAGAGGGGATAGGTGAAAGGTGGAAGCACCCGAGTAACTTATAGTCAGATCTCGGAGGAATAAGTCCAGTTATCACCCGAAGACGATTGTGGATACTAACAATCGAAACGTCGTGACGTAACTTGGTTTGGAATCTTTTAATTTTTATTTTCATTTTTGTTAATAACATTTTTAATTTTTTAGCTTTTATTAATATTTCATTTTTTATTTTCTGGTTGTAGCTTGTATGTTATTTTCTTGTAATTCAGTTTTTTGTTTTAATAAAATTGTTATTTTCATTTGATCTTTTTATTTTTTTTCAGGGATTTCAAAACAATTTATATTAAACAATGGAAGTCCGAACTGATGAAATTCACCACGAAACATTGTCAACCACCTTCAAACTACTTACTAGCTTATATTCTGATTTCATGCATTCGACTATGTTTTTTCTTTCTCAAAATATTCACCAAAGATTTGTCAATGAGAACTTTTCTTTGGACAGTAAAGCATATTTATTATTATTATTATTCATTTGGAGCATCCGTGGTCTGTAAATTTTCGGTGCAAGGATTGATGAATATGCCAGTGTTCCAATTTTCTTCAGGGAGAGCACAGAAGTCTTCGTATGTCTCGTCTTTCCTCAGTTGTTTTCTTCTTGATATCATTTTTTGCTCTCTCTCACAGTTTTGCATTCCATGTCTGAAATATAATATTCTGCATGCATTTTCTGTTTCTCTTTCATGGTTTTAATCTGCTTTCGTAGTTTCTCGTTTTCCATCAGTAGCTTCTGATGGGGGTGAGAGGCATTGTCAGTATCGCCTAACCAATCTCTAGGACACATAGTTTCCAGCTTTTCTACGTGAAAGCTGAGATCGCTACTGATCTCACAGATTTTCGGTTTTGGCTTGTAGGTTTGTTTTAGAGCTTGCTCTCATGACTTCACTTGGCTTGTAATCTGCCTCAGCACTTTCATCAGCTTATGGGAATCATTTTTCATGCTATGATCTATAGCGATTTCTACTCTTTTTCTTTTTTTACCAATTTTTCTTCAACATCTGAAAGTGAAATTGTTCTTGGTCTAGGAGGTGTCCTAGCTAAAACGTTTTTTATCCTAAAAGGGTTCTCCTTTTCATCGAGTGACTCTTCTCCAACTTTAGTCACCAAGCTTTCATTCATTTGATTTTCACGAGGTGGGTCGGTCATAATGTCCTGCATGGCAGGAATGTCAGTATTTTTGTTTTCATGTGTATCAATCTCCATTTAATTCCCACGAGTAGGGCAGAAAGTAGGTCAGTCACATCAGTGCTCCCGTACTGCGACAAGGTCTATATCGCTACCGGAACCGACCATATATCCGGCAGGCATCGTTTGTGGCACAGTCACGGGCGAACCATTCGTCCCCTAGGCACGATAGGCTTACACCTTAGGATTCCCGGATTATTTTATCGAGGTTTACTCCTCCATAGGCTGGCTTAGGTTAGGTCGGGTTGGATTAGGTTGGGTTAGGTTAGGTTGTCTGTCACGCGAGGGAAGAACTTTGCGCGGCGCAATTAAGGAACGTATTTTCGAATATTTAACTTTGAAAAATCTATTTTTTCTAAACATCCAACCTGACCTACTGAATTGAAAACCTCATGTATTTTAGAAAAGGGATAGAAAAAGGTGCGATGATATGGAAAAAGATTTGTAAATAAAAAATATGTGAATTGCAATGGTATCATGTAGTATCATCCCAGAAAAAATCGCGAAAATCCGTGAGTATCCCATTAAGTAATATTTCATTTTTTTCACAAATGACATTTGAAATATTGAAATTTAGAAAGAAAACCAAAAGAACACAACAGTTGGACAAATAAATGTGCGCTACTAGGCACCACCAGTTGAACAAATGCGCACATCAGTATTTTTCAATATTCTATTCATCCATGTCATTTATTGTTCTGATTCCAGGTAGATATGTCGTAATCAAATGGAAGTTAAAAAATTCAGAAACATTACAAGTTTCTAAGTGGTTATTGAAAAACATTGTTTTTGGTTGGTAGATAAATTTTCTAGTTCCAATAGTGAAACTTTATGCAATTTACAAAAAGTGATTTGTGTTATATACCTGAGCACCTGACAAATTATTGAATTTCATTCTAATTTCAAGAAACTCGGCAATAGAGAAAGGTGCGATGATATGAAAAAAGTTGTGTTAAATAAAAAACTATATAAATTGCAATCGTTTATTGCTTAAAAAAGGTAAAATATGACATCATACAACCTTTGACAAGCTATATCTCGAAAACTAATTGAGTCCGACAAAAAATAAAAAGTGTTCTGAATTCCTACCATCATGTAGTATCATCCCAGAAAAAATCGCGAAAATCCGTGAGTATCCAATAAAGTTCAATTTTATCCCAGTTTGGTGTAATATATTTTTCCGAGAAGATAAATTGTACTCGACAGTGGACCTTTCGCTAACTACTTAGCCAAGTAGGTGATTGGAAATGTGAGACAGGTGAACCTTTTCTACTGAAAGACCAATCAGTTTACACTCAACATCGTTAGGCATGTTGTTGTTTGTTACATCTCATAGATCTTTTTGATTAACAGACGCTTCATCTTGAATTTTCAATTCTGAAAGTTAAGGCCGTTGAGTTTTTCAATCGCAACTCATTTTCCCGTTTCAAAAAATTCAATGTTTCTTTTGAAAATTACTCGTCTTTTTTAAAAATTTCCCTCCGGTGAGGTTACGTTTAATGTCTCCTGACTGTTGGCCCATAAACTGTTATACACACCAGCCGCTAACCGTCATACAATAACCATGGTCTTTTTTGGTGAGTTTTCGCCTTTAGGAACTGCCTGGGTGGCTTATCGGTGTCCAACCACTGTCCTGAATGTCTCCTGTTGTCGGAAAGGATCCACTTTTACTTTTCATCATACGTGACGAACCGATTCAAAAAAGGATCGTTTTGGTTGCGCAAAAGCAAAGAAGAACAGACTTTGAAACGTGATAAAACGTTTTGAATTCAAACCGCATAAGAGCTATAACGACCAGTTCTTCCGCCATCCCACTCATCGTTTGTGATGGATCAGTCTTCATATCCTCGTCTTGGCAAAAATCTACGGAACGAAATTTTGCAAACCAAAGTCGAACAGTGCGTTCGTTCATTAACACTGTCATTGAAATGCCTGAATAATTTTTCGGGTATTTCGCCAGCGAAACACATCATTAGTAATAAGTCTATTCAAACATTGTTCCAAATCTATGGTATTTTCTAACCTGGATTTGCAAATTTTTTGTACAGAAACGAACCAAATTTCCGTTGGATATCTTTTTTAGAACATTCATTCAACATTTTCAAAACTCAGATCATGCCAAGTTGTTGATCAATTATGGAGACTCCTTATTTGGGCAACATGAAAGTAGGTTTGTTCTGGTTCTATGAAATTCAGGTTCTAGGACGTCGGGAGCATGCACAGTTGATATAGAGCGTTCTGGTTTATTGAGGATAAGTTCGGTTCTGGTTTCGAATGCGAAATGATCCAAAACTGTGTTGATCCATCCCGAATCCTTTTTCTCTCGAGGCTGAACTGTTGAGAACTGTTCTCGTTGCTCATGCGCTTTCATGTGGAAATTTGTTTGGGCTATTTTCTAGGGTGTTTTTTTGATCATTTCATTTGAATAAATGAACATTTTGTTCGACTCTGATCCTGAAGAATCCAACTATTCTATTCACGATACTAATGATTCTTATGGAGATGAGTGAATGTGAAATAGAAGAGGAATATGTAGGGTATGAGATTGGAGACTCCTTAATATTCATTTATGAAGAAGAATACTTTGTTGGTTAGATGAAGTCTTCAAACGAAGAGAGTGTCTTAATGAAGTCTATGCAATACTCTTTAAAAGATTGGAATTGATCCAAGAAGAATGATTCAAGTTTATATTTATGCAAAGATATCAAACAAAAGAATAACATTCCAAAGAAAGTTAATACTATAAAAGAAGTCTATTCTGTTCCCGAAATGGCTAAATATTGACCTTCTTGTTGAAAAATAAATAATCTAAATTTCCTACAAGTGATCTTCAAATAATATAAATATATAGGTAGTTCAAAGTCTAAGTAAATGAATAAATTTATTTTCGTTATTTTAAGTTATTCCTACTGACAACCAAACATTGTTCAAATAAGTGAAAACTTATTAAATTTGCGGTCTAAAATGGGATACAATTGATAAAGAAAATGATGAGAAACAGGATTTAATTAGAATGAAAATATATCATCATAAGTACAAATAAAAAATAAACTTATTACAGCAACTGCAAGTGTTTTACCTTCCTTTGATGCTGGTATGTCCAAGGTATAACTTGTATGCTACAAGCTTCTCCAAGGCTATTGTACCTTGGACAGTTTTCCTTTTTTTAGCGGTGTGGTAACAATGCTATATCCTAAACCGTAACAGATACGAAGACGATTAAATGGGGGAAAAAGGTAACTGTCATCGGAAACAATACAATGGTCGAAGAAAATGTACTCAGGTGAATCTTTTCTATTAAAAGACCAATCAGTTTACACTCAACATCGTTAGGTATGTTGTTGTTTGTTACATCTCATAGATCTTTTTTATTAACAGACGCTTCATCTTGTATTTTCAATTCTGAAAGTTATGGCCGTTCAATTTTTCAATCGCAATTCATATTCCCCTTTCTGTTCTGTTCTGTTCCTTCTAAAATTTCCTTCCGTTGGGGTTACGTTTAATGTCTCCTGACTGTTGGGCCCATAAACTGTTGTACACACCAGCCGCTAACCATCATACAATAACTATGGTCATTTTTTGGTGAGTTTTCGCCTTTAGGAACTGCCTGGGTGGCGTATCGGTGTCCAACCACTGTCCTGAATGTCTCCTGTTGTCGGAAAGGATCCACTTTTCATTATACGTGACGAACCGATCCAAAAAAGGATCGTTTTGGTTGCGCAAAAGCAAAGAAGAACAGACTTTGAAACGTGATAAAACGTTTTGAATTCAAACCATCAGAAACCGCATAAGAGCTATAACGATCAGTTCTTCCGCCATCCCACGCATCGTTTGTGATGGATCAGTCTTCATATCCTCGTCTTGGCCAAAATCAAAGGGACGAAATTTTGCAAACCAAAGTCGAACAGTGCGTTCGTTCATTAACACTGTCATTGAAATGCCTGAATAATTTTTCGGGTATTTCGCCAGCGAAACACATCATATAGTAATAAGTATTGATCAGTAAGTATATACCACGAGACAGAAGAATAAATATTTACTGAGATATGAAGCTACTAAAACACATAACATTGAAACGGACAAAACTTTTGAAACACTAATATTTTAGGGAGAGATCAGATTGGAAAAAAAGCTTTTTGAAAGTTTCTCATTTTTGTTTGATGATTGATATGTAGAAAGCATAAAAGCTTTTCCGCCAAAAAATTAATCTGTTCTGAAAATATTCCCTTTTCAATTATTAGGTCCGACTTACGCTCGCTTTTCTATTCAAATATTGTTCCAAATCTATGGTATTTTCTAACTTAGATTTGCTAATTTTTGTACAGAAACGAACCAAATATCCGTTGGATATCTTTTTTCGAACATTCATTCAACATTTTCAAAACTCAGATCATGCTAAGTTGTTGATCAAATAAGGAGACTCCTTATTTGGGCAACTTGAAAGTAGGTTTGTTCTGGTCTTATGAAATTCAGGTTCTAGGACGTCAGGAGCATGCGCAGTTGATATAGAGCGTTCTGGTTTATTGAGGATAAGTTCGGTTCTACTTTCGAATGCGAAATGATCCAAAACTGTCTTGATCCGTCCCAAATCCTTTTAGCTCTCGAGGCTGAACTGTTGAGAACTGTTCCCGTTGCTCATTCGCATTCATATGGATATTTGGTTGGGCTATTTTCCTGGGTGTTTTTTATTTATTTCATTTGTTATGAGTAAGCATCCTGAAGAATCCAACTATTCTATTCACGATACTAATGATTCTTATGGAGATAAGTGAATGTGAAATAGAAGAGGAATGTGTAGCGTATGAGATTGGAGACTTCTTAATATTTATTTATGAAGAAGAATACTTTGTTGGTTAGATGAAGTCTTCAAACGAAGAGAGTGTCTTTATGAAGTATATGCAATAATCTTCAAAAGATTGGAATTGATCCAAAAAGAATGAGAATAACATTCCAGAGAAAGTTAATACTATAAGAGAAGTCTATTCTGTTCCCGAAATGGCTAAATATTGGCCTTTTTGTTGAAAGATCTAAATTTCCTACAAGTGATCTTCAAATAATATAAATATATAGGTAGTTCAAAGTCTAAGTAAATGAAAAAAGTTATTTTCGTCATTTTAAGTTGTTCCTACTGACAACCGAACATTGTTCAAATAAGTGAAAACTTATTAAATTTGCGGTCTAAAATGGGATACAATTGATGAAGAAAATGATGAGAAACAGGATTTAATTAGAATGAAAATCTATCATCATAAGTACAAATAAAAAATAAACTTGTTGCAGCAACCGCAAGTGTTTTACCTTCCTTTAATGCTGGTATGTCCAAGGTATAACTTGTATACTACAAGCTTCACCAAGGCTGTTGTACCTTGGACAGTTTTCCTTTTTTTAGCGGTGTGGTAACATTGCTATATCCTAAACCGTAACAGATACGAAGACGATTAAATGGGGGAAAAAGGTAACTGTCATCGGAAACAATACAATGGTCGAAGAAAATTTACGGGGACTCTCGCTCTTCTCGAGTTATACGGGGAAAACCAAAAATGCTGTTTTTTCGTTTTTTTCGAAAGGAATTGTTATTTCAGAGAATATAAAAAAAATGGAAAGAGAAAATGTTATTGTATTTGAAGTGAACTATGACAATGTAATAATAAATATTCGATAAAACGTCTCAACATGACCACCATCAACTTTTTTTTTAAAACGGACCTGTCTTTTTTATAACAGCTATTGATAAAGCGATACATTCACATTCCAAGGGTATATCACATTTGATATTTCTATAGCGTTTCATTTGAAATAACCACCATCATCAGTGACAACAATCAAACAGAAAAACACTAGGTATATTTGATCATGAACTTTTGGAAAGAATGAAACCAATACGTAAAATAAAAGCAACATGGAAATCTACATGAATTGCTCGAATTGACGAACTCTTTGTTGAATGCACATAAGTTAATCTGTTTTCTTCCAGATGAAAGAAGTTAGGTAAAATTGTACTTTCGAAAATTTAATTTATTCATTTAGTTAATGAATTTATACTTGACCTCTTCAGGTAGATTCATTTATTAGAAAGTAGGCTTACAAGAAGGTGATATATTAGAGTATAAAATAGTTGTAATTAAAAAATAACCTATTATTTTACGCTTGAGGAAGCTATTGTATAGCGAAAAACGTGTCGCGGTTCTTGTGGTGGAGCTATGGAGTGGAAATCATACAATAAACTGTATTAATGAATTGAAAAAAAGAAATGTTAGAAACTGTCCAGAACAGAATCCACAGAAATCATTAAATTTCGTGGTGGAAATTAAAAAAAAAAAAGTATACACATACGTCTTCAATAACCTAGGTAATTACTGATAATATTTAGAACGAAAGTTCAGTGAATGGTGGCAAATAAAATAATATATGAAAATATATAAAGACAAAGTCATAAATTCATTGCATAGTAAATGATCATGCTGCACTTTCAGTTAAAAACTAAATTATGGGATACACGACGAGCATCCATACATTTTGCTTGAAATGAACTTATTGTATTATCAGTTTTTGCTTTATTTCCCAGAAATCTCCTCACAGTAAATGGAAAGGAAAATGTCTTGCAATAAATGTCTACTACAATCCTTGATTCTCAAATCTCTAGTTTTGGGAGATTTCTGCAAGAATGACGTTTCAAAGAAGAAAATAAGAGAAAGGAAAATAATCTTATTATTTGTAGGTCCTCTATTCCAAATTCTTCTTGTAATTTAATTTTTGCTTATTTTCTTCGAAACCAGAATATTTTTTCCAATTCTTGAACGAAATTGGTGCACTAATTACTTTTTTCGTTCCTTTAGTCGGGCCTCCCTGTACTTCGAGAAATCTCCCATGATATCTATTCCTTCTAGATGTTCTTCCGTGGTCACCATCGTCACGGCTTATGGTAGGGGACCCACTACAAGGCCCGCTCTCCCAACACTCCACTTACCAGTCGGTCAGCACGACGGTAGAAATCGCTGTCCAACACCTAGAGATCATCCTCGCGCTCCTAGCTTTCTATTTTTATACAGAGTGATTCGATAATTCGCGCCGCCATGGAAAAGGAAGCGCCAGAATCGATGGCAACTGTTAACATGAAGCCGGAATACGCTCCTTCCGAGGTGTATTCATCTTCTGAACCACCACCGGTGAGTGTAATTTTTTCAAAAATATTACCGAAATCAACAAAATGTACCAAATAGGCTATTGTTGGAATTACTCAGGTAATTGATGCTACAAGTTATCATTATTAAGGATACAATTTCAAGATTTTCTTGAAGTTTTTTAAAAACGTGACATTGAAAAACAAACATATATTATGATTGATATCAGTTGCAATAAACGTCTCAGAATTATTACTCAATGATTTGGTTTTGAAAGTAATTTATTAGATTTCTTTTATGGGTTTGATATTAAAAATAGGTTTGTATATGCGTTATGAGATACTAGATGAAATGTTCAGATTTCACCTTTTGAAGAAATATTTTACAGACGAGTGAGTTACCCGCAATTACATAATTTCAAGTTGATTTTCAAGAATCTTGAAGACAAGTGTGTATTACGTAATTATGGGTATCTTGTTGCGCAGTTTTAGGCTTACTGAAAATCATTCTTTGATAACGATGGCTACATGTGCAATTTATTGAATTATTTTATTTATTCATGAAAGTTTCTTGATTTTGAAAATGAAAGAGTTTTGATCTAAAATTGTTTTTTAAATGACGTTATACAAATATAGGTTTTCACATTTATTTAATGTGTGACAGGAAAATTTGTATATTTTGTAATGATTATGGATTATTGAAATATGAGAGTAACTAATTTATCCAGAATACAGATGAGTAAGTGTCATTATCCTTACAGATTCCAGAGATTTTACATCAAAGAAATTCGATCAAAATATCATTGTTTCTGAAAATAATTTGAAGGAAGAATCTGAATTATTTGAATAAACGTCGTGGTCATGAAATATCTATAAACTTCGATCATTCACATGTTCCATCATTTTATAGATTACAGTGTTTTTTATTATAATTATTTTCCAAATACAAATGTGATATACTGATTGATATATATTTTTTATTTATTTTTTTTATTTATTATTTTCATTATCGGATACATCAGTAATGACTGGTCGATTGTAAGACCAAGACAATAGGCTGATGGTATGATAAATAAGATTCATGTGTTTTCGCATGATAATTAGAGAGATATCTAGAGATAACTGCATCGATTGCTGTTGTCTTGTGATAGGCTCATTTCAGTTATTATTCATTATCTTGTAGAAAGTTTTCCAAGAGTTGTCCATCTTCTGAGGGGAAATTGGCATTGAAATCTCTTGCTGAACATATGATAATTTTCTCCTAATTCTTCAGAGCCTACTCGACCGTAAAAGTTTGCTCCCACCTCTCTCTTTCTCTCTCTTTGTCTCTCTCTCTCTCTCTCTCTTGTCTCTACAGTAATATACGAACTTCCGTTCGGCTCTCCCGATCACACTTTTCGTAACGCTCTCGTCACTCATCCACTAGCTTACTCCCCAAGTTAAACTCGCGCAAAGGTTTACTTAAAAAATGTGGAAATCTTCCAAAGAAAGGAAGAAAGCAATTACAGAATCAACTCTTTACAAAGATATGTAGATCATAGGAAGGGTTTATTCTGTAATCACTTGCGTTCTTTCAATAAATTGATGGATGTAGCCGTTACTACGTGGTAGAAAATCATAATGAAGAAAATAGAATTGAAACTTTCTATATTTTTGACCACTTTTATTTTTAACTAACGTTACTGCAGTTTCGTCCTATAAGGACATTTTCAAACTTATACATTAAACTAATTAACTTGCGTTCTTCCTTTTTTGAATGATTCCCGTTTTTTTTTGTACGAAGATGGAGAAGTAGAGAGCCAAAACCTTTCTTTTCCGAAAAGTAATAGCAACAATTAAACATGAAGTAGTAATAGATTTTCCTTGATATTTTGAAATATTTTATTCTTTAAAAATGTTGCTTGCAAAGTAATTGAAAACTTGGAACACAGGTACACATTCATAATAGTTTTTACAGGAAAATTTTTCAGGGTTTTGTGACACTATGTTGTGGAGAATGTGACAAAGAATATGTTGACAAACTAAATCATTGAAACAAACTAGTTTTGAATAGAACTCAATGAAGTAGAGAATCGTAATGCAACTAACAACTATAATATGTAGTTATTGGATAGAGAACACCATATACGAATATTCTTTTGTGGGGTCAGCAATAAAAATATTTAGATAAATAAAATGATATTAGCAGAAAAATGGTATATTCTGTATATAGTTTTGATTAACTTCATATTATTGAGAAGTATTTGGCATTCTGTTTTTGGAAATGCAAATAGTACTTCATCAGTTCATTACATAAATGAAGTAATGTAGCATATAATAAAAGGTACTTTGAAAAAATAGCATCAAGTGAGAAAATTCATTTTCTCATTGATTTGATTTTGCAGAAAATCTGTTTTTTATTGCATAAAATCAACAAGCTCAATGAATGGAAAAATATAGATGGAATCACAGTCATATTACAAACATATTTTGTTTCCTGAACTAGATTCGCGAGAGATCGTGAGTTAATTACGATGACATTAATTTGTTACGGTTTATCGAACTACAGTTATGAATCATGTCCATGAAACAGAATATTGAATTGTTTCGGTTAGATTTTCAATTACAGAGAAATCAATAGATGTTTCAGAACTGTAACGGTTACAATTATAATTCAATTTTATTTTTTGTCATAGATGCTTAATATTTTATAAATGTATTGATCTGGATCCCTAGTAATAATGAATATCTTGCAATATGTACCTAACAATTTAGTACCATTCAAAATTGTAACTTCTCTACTCATTAATCAGCAGGAGTTTTTGTTCGTGTTCTTGTTTCAATTAGGGGTTTACGCTTGATTTTATAAATGAAAATTTAAATGTACAACAAATCATCAACAATAAAACTTTCTGTATATTATTTTTCATTGTTTTCACGTATCTTTCTCATTTTCAAAGCAAAATATGGAATAGGTGGAAGTGATGATTGAATTTCAACGTTATCGCTTTCGTGAATGGAAAAATTATGAAACATTGATTGCATAAAAAAATATAAATATAATTTTGAATCTGAATTTGAAGTTGGTAATCTTTCGCTGCTACAAAATTGAAAGATATGAGCCTTCATAAAACAATTGAGAAAATATTATTACTTTAGTCGAAAACTACTTAAATTTTTATTACTTTATTTTCCATTCGTAGATGAATCATTTGATGAGGAAAAAATTGAAATGTTTTGAATAGATAATAGTACTTCTATTCAATCAATTAGTAATAAAGTTCACCTGTAATCAAAGTAATAAAACGGTTGATAGAGGTATCTATAATTCATAGGCTATAAAAACCAAAAACTGTGAATCCGTAAATTTTTCAAGGATCCCAATAACGTGATACTAACTCTATTTAGGGAAAATATCAATTATTTCAATTATCAAGACATGTATAATCGTATAATCACTTTAATTAAGTAACCTTCAAACTAATGACTAGAAACTTTCCATAGTAGTTGCTTCATTCTAGAAACGTCTCAGCGAGAAGTGTCTAACTGTAATCATAAAGCAACTATTGTTCTTTGTTCTTTGTTTTCAGAATTTGTCACCTTCAATAACAAAGCCTATGTGGTTAGTAAATATAGAAGACAGGGGCGACTTTAATTGATTCAAGTGGCACTATTGCATTCTTTTTTGTATACAGATTTTATTTGATGAAATAGAAAGCGCGAAAATAACTCACACAGAAAAAATATGTATGTATTAATAATTTTATTATTGACTTCTCCATAGTTTTCAGATACTAGTGACGTTTGTTTGAAGGTAGTTGACAATGTTTCTTGGTGAATTTCATTAGTTCGGACTTCCATTGTCTAATATGATATAAATTGATTTGAAATACCTGAAAGAGTCTGTAAAAAATTAAAAAAGATTAGCTGAAAAATAACAATTATATTGAGCAAAAAAAACTGAAATTACAATGAAATAAAATACATATTCATGTTTATAAAGTGTAGTAATCGCTTTAATGTCATTTAAATGTACAATTTGTCTCATTACAAATTCCAAAATTCGTAGTGCCTAAGAAGCTATGTAATCCAAATGTGGTTCATACGAGAAGGTGGTTATGGTATATACCCAAATCCTCGATAGTCTCTACCCTGAATAATTTAATACCATCCATCAAATAATTGTATAGTGTCTTAGCTTTCGGGTACAAAACAGGATAAAACATTTGGATATATTGAACGGATGCTCATTTTTTACTCTCCATTGATGAACACTTTTGATGTCCTCTTTTGAGTTACATCATTGATGAATGGAAGAGAAATTGATGGACCCAGGTTTGATCCTTGAGGGATTTCAGGGTTTGCTTGATGTTCTTTATTACACAAATGGTTATATGATCGTTCCCCCACTTTTACAAAACATAACGTGGAAGGCTACTTCATTAAAGATTCTGAAAAAAACAATCTAAAAAATATCAGATTCATTTTGAATCTGCTGTTTCGAAAGAAGTTGTCAAAAATTTATAAAGGAATGTACTGACTGATCAAGGAAAGAAAGGATATATGGATATAAAATGAGTGTATCCTTGTATGGAAACTCACTCTTTCTTTCTCAGCTTAATTACTAAAGATTTTGTGTACAATAGCATTCATCGAAAATTATTAATACATGAGTAATTGATATTGGAATTTTACCCAACATCGAATATGTGTTTCAGACTATAACCAGGAAATAAAACGTTAATATAATCTCTCACAAAATTCAATAATTCCAATATTGAAATTATAAAACAACAACAAGAATTAATTGGCGCTCCGGGACTTCATTGATTCCAGTGGCGCATTTGCTTTTTCAGCTGCAAGAAACCCCGGAAAAACCTGCAGCACCACATCATCTGAAGATCTTGATCTGCCAATTCCTCTCTCTCATAAAACAAAATGTAGGGTGTCTCCAAAGGCTCCAATAAATTCAATACATCGCCAGAACACTTAGTGGCATGACTATCATCAAACTTAAACCACTCCGTTTCGTCTTTGGCCAAGGCGTAATACAGACCAGATTCAACGCCAGAACCACAGTGAACAATGACTGCATGAAGATTATAATAGTGGTCTGCTAGATTGAAGTGTTCATCAATTTCGAACCTTCGTAAGAGTTTGGTGCTTCTGTCAGAGGTTGAGTCAAAGTTGTCTGATTTTGATTCTTTTTCAGTATTTATTGTATGATTACCTCATCTACCGGCAGAACTATGTACTATGACAATTTTAAAAAGTATGACATTTGCATATGCTCATGTAAAGCTCGGAAATTTAATATTTCTACCTTGATCCCACATAACCATTTTTGATGCTTCATTGGTTGGTTTAACTCACTACAAAAATGAAAAAAATTGAGTTATTTTCATTTAGATATTTCAATATTACTGGAGTTTTTTCCCAACACCAAACCGTTATTTTAACACCTCGACAAGAGTTTCGATCACCAAGTGATCATCTTCAAGAGACAGATCAGGTTGACCTCCCTTTTGAAGATGATCACTTGGTGATCGAAACACGTGTCGAGGTGTTATATTAACGGTTTAGTGTAATATTCATTACTACAGCAAAGGTCCCAAAAAGTGCATCATAAGTATAGATATTTCAACATATTACTAGTACTACTGCAGGATTTGTTAGATCGTACAAAAGGATATTCTGAAATTGAATAAGTCCAAACATAAAAAGTGGCAATGAATTTGACCTATGAAAAAACCGAACACAACTAATTTATATCTTTTGGATTAATGTATTTAAACATTTTTAATCACTCTCTATTCATGAAATGTACCTTTTTTGTTTAGGCTTCGTATTATAAATTATAAATCACTCATTCACTTATATAAAAATTCACATACAAAAAAATGTAAAACAGTTAACTACCGGTTATTATCTACTACCAGAGATATAAATGAATATATTCGATAGGGATTTCCACTAATACCTACCATAATTTACTTTTCAATTGCATATATGCGTAGTTAACAAACATACTTCAAAGAACGTGGAAAATGTTTTCGTTTCTGGGAGATGTCGAAATTTACAATGACCCAGGAATTAAAAAAAAATTTGGTATGAGTTCAATGAATTCTTTATGGAAATATTTATATAATAGGCAGCGAAAGTTTCATCGGTTATTTCCAATATTAAATCCAAATGTTGAATGTTTTTCCCGTAACCAACTGCCGTCTACTCACGGACCACAAAAACTCACAAATCGAAACTAGTGCGAGCCTATGATTGACGTACCTTAACTTTCAATCTCAAGAATCTCAGGTGTAATCAAAGCACATTCATATGTTATGTTCTGTTCTGTTGAAAGATTTCAGAATTAACTTTTCAAATAACTCCATGAAGAAGTCCAATTGATTCAAGTCTGTTGATCTATGGAACCGCGTCTGCCTATCCATTGTCCTGGATATCTGTGAATGAGAAAATCTCTAATTGGTGCTGTAAAGTGAGAAAGTGACTCATTTTGTTCGAGATTGTTATCGCACCAATACCTCATTGATCTCTTGAACAAACTTAATTTCATTGAGGTGGAATTATGTGATTTCAGAATTCGGCTAACTCCTGGAATTTTATCAATTATTGTATTTACGGGGAAATAAATATTTCGAAATAATCTTCGAAATAATAATCTCTCCCAACTACCTACACAGTAGGATGTGGTGAACGTCTGTCGAAAAACATCTACTTTCCCGGCTAATACTACGCTGGATATTGAAGTATATCCGACAGACATTTATGCAAGATTCCTCACAGATACTAGTCTCTCAGATTTTTCTCGAGCATCCAGCAGCAGAACCATGCTGAAATTATTCAAGTATATCACCTGCACACCTACTGTGTGAGTAGATTGTAGAGATTAATATTTCGAAATTTATGTCGAAATATTTATTTCCTTTTTTTAAAAGACAAAACATAAGCACTAAAGAAAAATCCTTAAGGTGCTCCAAGAGAGCTTTGCCTGTGCGAAAGTAGTGATTTACATTGGATATGAACCCTTATACGTATGTATCCTTCCTCGATAGTTTTCACTTTTAATTTATGGTATTGTTTTCTAGTATTATCATCATTATCGATATGTTTCTATGTGACATAGATCTCCATTGAATTTCCCTTGCCACCAAATATGCACACTAAGAAAAAGAGATTTGAATTTCCTGTTTTAATTTAGGTTGTTAGAGTGATTAAAACTTTGCAAACTATAATATGCTATTTAGGAACATCCTTGAAATGATAAATCAACATAATAGATTGCCACTGAAAAAAGTTGAGGGGGCTGCAGCTCAAAGTGGAACATTTGAAAAATTGTTAGTATTCAGTTCCAACGACATTATTACCGCTATTGTGTTCTGGGTTGATGAAACTTCTGAAAAGATATTATTATTCTATTCGAAGATACCTATTTGAAAAAGTTGAATGGGGATCTGGGCCTGGGGGAAGTGGAGCTATGAAGGTCTCACGGGCATGAAAATGGGACTCTTTGGATACGGATGTCGGGGTTATTCCATATACATTTTGGTCGAGTTATTAGTTATCACATATTATAACTACTTTTTGTAAACATCTGCATGATAACGTTAGACGTGATTCTTTCTTCGGCGACTTTTGTAGCACAAATTGATTGTTAATTTTGGCACGTCCAGAGTTTGCCGTATCAGCTTCCTTGTTCCCTATTTAATTTTTTGTAGATGAGAAATGAATGAATTGATTAGATTTGTTCAATAGGTGAAATTTGTTAGTCTCAGGTTATGTTTGTCTTTGTAGCTTATACTGATTTTCCATTATTTTACATCATAGAAAGTTACATTTCAAAAAAATATTTCAAGTGTAAATTTATATTATTCTGATTATAATAAAATATTATCCAAAAGGTGATAATTTCAATCTAAGAATAATTTTACTTAGCTTCGCAACTGACCGCCTTGGGGAGCCTCGTTCATCTTTGATAATCGAGGATTGAATTCCCTGTCGATCCCATAGATGGCGTCTTCGTAAGGAAAAATGACGTACCCCTTGTTTACTCAAGCTTGTTCTTCAAGGACAGTTGTGTCCAGTAATGCATTTATGGTTCAGCCTAGTAACACTGATGAGTCCTATGGCGGATCAAAAAATTGCTGTCTGGTGTTGAATTACAAATGCATTGTTTGAAGGTTGTTGACAATGTTTCGTGGTGTATTTCATCAGTTCGAACTTCCATTGTCTAAATAATATAAATTGATTTGATATTCCTGAAAAAATATTAAATAAATTAACCGAAAATAACAATTTAATTTGAACAAAAAAACTGAAATTACAAAGAAATAACATAAAACCAAACAACAACCAAAAAATAAAAATTGAAATATTGATAAAAGCTGAAAATTAAAAATTATTATCAACAAAAAATGAAAAATGAAAAATTAAAAGATTTCAAACCAAGGTATGTCACGACGTTTCGATTGTTAGTATCCACAATCGTCTTCGGGTGGTAACTGGGTGATAACCCAGTTGATATGTAGATTCTTATATACATTGAAACATACTCTCTGTGTTTCAATATTCAAATGCATCCTAATCTTATTCACTGGTATCTCTTTTTCGCATTGTTCACCAGCGCTATTGGAATCACTACACAGGAAAAAGTCTGCGTTATTATCACACTCGTTATTACTATTAGAACTTGTCCAAGGACGCCACATTTTAAACAAATAACAAAAACTTTAAGTAATTATAACTTCACCAATATCGAATTTCAACACTCAAATCGCGATCAGTTCCTGAACTGAACGTTGACAACAAGACTCTGCTAACCATCCTCACATTCTATTGGTCACCGTAACACGACTTCAAATTTAATTTTATGACTCTTCAGCCAATCATAAAACTCGGTTAGTAAAAATTGTCCAATATGAACCGCCAATTCTTCAGTCCACGTGGACTAATTCGTAGCGGCATAATTTCTTTGTATTGGTTTTTTTGGCCTTTGAGTTCGCGGAAGCTTTAAGAATTACTGTATCGGTTACTTCGACTATACAGTCGAAACTCTTTCTGACTAAAAATGAAAATAATTCCACTGCATTCTGGGAAAAATTTGATATGTGAATATTTCGAGCTTATTCCAGAATGCAATTCTCAATAAAAAATTCGTAACTGCGTTGTATAAATTGATAAGACGTTATATAGTATTTTCAAATTATTTACTTCCTGGAGTGAAATAAGCATAATTTGTATTGAATGACATAAAATGAATACCAAACAACACTATTATAAAATAGAAACAACTAGTGAATTTTGAGCAAGGCCATTGTTTCCGGCTGGTTCGTAATTTCTGTTATCGTATGCCTCTCGAATCGATTAAGTTAATTGCAAGTATCATCAATTAGTAGTTTAGATTCGCCTTCTTTCTTCCGACTTTAGCTACAACTCTCTAAAGATGTTCTGTTTTGCATTGAATCGCTCCTGCGTGTTCCGTAACTTTCTAAAGTGCAGAAAATCTAGCACAATCTTGACATTGCAATTTGGATGAGTGGGAGGGACAGGTCCGGACTGAACTCAAAATTATGATAGTATATCGTACACATCAACGAATTTAATAAATTTTATTGAAGATGGGTCACAGACACAATTTGGAAATATTCCATATTCTTTTGTATTGTCACTTGAAAGGGGTTAATCTCTCCTAAACTGATTATGAAAAATACATCTAGGTTTGAATGTTTTTAATATCCAATGTGAACGACATGTTTTAAATAATACTACATTCCAAATTAATAAACAAAACTTTCGATGTTTTTCGGATGAATTCTTGATGTTTGCATTTCTCTGAAACCTATTTCAATTGAAGTCTTTTTTTTAAGATAGTGCACAACTCAATTGAACTGTCATCTCCATAAGGTGGTTCACATATTCAATCCTCATTTTTATGAAAGTGTAAAACTATAATAAAAACAAGCACTTTCTCCAATCACCAGAAAAGCAATATTTTTCTCTACGGCGCGTTTCACCAACCAATTTGGCGTCTTCAGGAAGTCTCGAATTTCATCAATAAAGGTTTTCTATGAAAACTATCTCATTCATATACATGGTGTCCAGCTTTCAAGTTTGCGAAATTTGTATCTCACTACCACTAAAAAAAACCTAATATTGAATTTCAGAACATCGGCAGTAACTTAGCTCGATGGCCCTGAAATATTTCTGGTCATGTTAAATGATAGCATTAACAGAATTATTCAACTTACTTTTGCTGCCTACCAACAAACGATGTGAAAAAAAACAAAGACTTCGAAATTTGAAACATAAGAGCACTACTACGGATGGTTGAAGACATAAATTTAGAAGATATTTCAGAAATTAGTAACTATAAAGACAAAACAAAGATTTTTCATTATATGAATATGTTATCTTCATCTCTTATGAATAATTACGATAATATGAACACGTTGATGACCTGCGATATTGATAATTGTCATTGAGTATGGAATGATGACGAAGAAATTATTTACCTATGCTTTTTCCGCGACAAAATTCTTCTTGATACGCAAACTTCTCATCTGGATTGAAGTATATTCTCAGAGTTGATATGAGATGTTGTTCCTTATATATTGTTTTACTGAAAATGACATATGATGTTTGCATAACTTTTTCTGACTTTTGCTAGTTGCCACTTCTTTATCGTCTCTTAACCTACATTCCAATTTTTGCTCCGAGAGATATTATGAGGAAAAATATAAAGCCAGATTTATTGGACATCTTGAAACACTTCTTTCAATATGTGCTTGATATGGAATAAATATTTTCTCAAGAGTTCTTTCCCATTCTTTCAGGATCACATTAGCCCAGTTCATCACTGTAGACGCTTCTCTCAATGACCTTCTTTGACTTTTAGCATTCGTATCGGATCTTCCTTTCACTCGCGAAATTAATATTATTCATGCCAACGTTGAATGTAAAATTATGTTTGTTTAGGATATTAGTAACTCGTATAGAATTGTACAGTATTTGTTTTTAATTCTCGGTGTTTCTTGAAATATATGACATTTTTCTTGTAAATTTATTTTTTAATTTCTTCGAATAACTAAAAGCTAATGTCCGATTATGTGACAACTTCAATTGCTGTTGCAAGTTCATTGTTCCTTGTAAACTTTATTCAATTTCTTGTACGAGCATTAGCTTGGTTATTTTTTCTACTGTTCAGTATGTAACGATAAATGAATTAATGTAAATCCCTATGGTCAATACTTGATATCTGCTGAATATTGAACCAAAAAATATCTCATTACGTGTGTCAAATACCACTAAGGGTATCGTATCCACCTCTCCGGAATATATTCATTCATTATTCTGCCCAGACCCGAGTATGTGTTTGTGGAGTTG
>NW_019293116.1:0-35128 GCF_000500325.1 Leptinotarsa decemlineata | reverse complement strand
ACAGGGGAATGAGTTAGAAGCTTCTGCTTAAAATCTGTTTAAAATCTGTTTTTCCGCTAATCAGCTGTCGCCCCCATACGAATGACAACTCTCAGAAGTTGAGAAATTTGTGTGAGCTAAGGACTAACGAGGTATTACCTTTCAATGTGTGATTCCTAACACGGTTGATATTTTTAAATATTACAAGTTTGTGTTGATATGAATTGGTGAAAGAATCATTAATAGTGATCTTCTTCATGAAAAATTGAGTAATCATGTCTTTCATTGATTTATTGAATAATTTGCTTCCATCTCAATACTGAGTGAGATAAAAGGATGAAGTATTATCCACAGACGAGACAATATGGATATTAACTGAAATGAAAATAGTGGCACAAAACAAACAAATCAATAGTGATTATGCTAGCAATCTAGTTGAATCTTGTTCAAAAAACTAGAGTTTCGTGCCATACAGAAAATTAATTCGATTCTTAAAGGCAGGATAAAAACAGCATGATATATCTAATATAAATTGTCATCAAAAGCATGCATAAAAAATGAAAACAGCTCCAAAGTGGAGTATGTTATCAATTTCCTTACTGAGAGACATGAGTTCAATTATGAACTCAAAACTTTCCATTTCCAGAAGGATGGTTTAAAACTCAGCTCTCCCGACAATATGGAAATGATTTTATTTATAAATTTATAATCTCTTATAAACGGCTAAACTGATTCAAATAATTCGTCACTATGAAATCATAACTAGAATAACTGACTTTGTCATAATTGATGTATTAATCACTTGAAAAAGCTAATGTTTAGCGAAACATGTTGTGATATATTTTATCAATAAAGTTTGTGGAGATCAAATCCTTTAGGTGTAGTTTGTGAAATTACTATGGATCTTCATCAAGTAACGGCCGAATCAAACAGAAAAATATGTGTTGAATGTGTTACAATATGAGGGCAACAAAAAAAATTAGTTGTATATTCAAATTGTCATATCCGTAAGCCTTTGATTTCATTTTGTGCGAAATTGTCATGACTTCTTCCTCTGTAGTAAGAGAGAATTCAAGTATTGTATTGATAGAATCCATGCATTTGAAGGGATCATGAAAGAATCAAAAAGATCTCAATGTAGTCGGTTCATTCATTTCTCCAATATTTTGCCGTCAAGGAGTATAGTTCGAAATGTATAACGTCGAACTTTTGAACTATCATTAACTATAGTTTGCTGATTCTGTGGAATCCAACAAAATGAGTCATTCCGATTTTTCCCTTAAAAGTATTCATAGAAGAAAAGCAAGTCTCCACCTTTTCTTCGATGTTTTCTACAATCAGGTGCCTGTAATCTTTGCTCATGCTTGGTATATGCAAACTCATGTTGAGAACATTGAAGTTACTGAATATGAAAATTTGCAAGAAATGAATGGTATTCACAAATGATGAAAATCATCAGAAACTTGTGAAATTATTGAACCACATGATATTGAAGTCTTGAGATTCAAGTGTTTCCCTTTGTTGGCATGAGATACCTCGTCGAATAATGTTTTTTTTTGCGATTTGTGTTATATGAAGCACGAATATAGTGGGTAAATTAATAATTCCTTGCCTAACATCTCAAAAACTTGATGACTCGAAAAGTGACATAATTTTCTAAAATATTATACAGTCGCTTACCAATATTTCGAATGTTCAACCAACAGAATGCTTAAATTATTATTTTTCGTACCAATTATCACCATACTATTTTTAAGTAACTGTCAATTTATATGTTATCGAACAATTACAAAGTGTGATGGCTAGTTAAAGTTGTTAAATAGTTGTTAACTCGAAGATGGGCGATAGCACCGTGCCTGCTTGTTATAGAAATGATTTTTGTTAGTTTTCATTCTCGTTTTATCGATACGTATTGTACCTTTATTAGCCAATGCATTCATCAGTCTCATTAGATAAGCAAATCTAATAACAGCCGAGAACATTATCAACTGTCAATCTTGAACTCAATCTAGGGTAGTATCCGAATTTGATCTCTATTCATCGAAATTGTGAATTGAAATTCTTGAGGAAGGCTACATTGAGGGTTGAGAACAATTATCGTTGGTTCAAACTGGTTGTCATTCAGTTCAAAATAATACGAGTAGTTCCACTATTTTTTGAAATTCGATATGAAGAATACTTATGAAATGTGTGATGAGTTTTCAAAATCACCTTATTTGAAATATGGTTGTATCTTAATTGCGTACATCTGAATTGCATACATCTAGAAACCTGTCTGGATTTGGTACAAATATATCTAAATTCAAAGATTTTTTTATTACTCCCACATTTTTCCTGAACTTCTACGTCTCATATTGTTTTTCAAACTTGGAACTGTCAATTTTGTAAATTTTCCTTGAAAAACTAACTTATTCCAGAACCCAAACATGGTTGTAGATGAAATTTTTGTATCACAAACAAACCTTACCTATAACCTAACACAGCCTATGATGTTGGACAGGTCTGCGATAAGCATTCCAGAATAATGAGGTACAGTGATTTCTTCTGTCTGAGGTAGGTTCTTTTTCTGTACTCAAACTAGATGTACGCAATCAAGAAGGCACCGAAAATACTTATATTTGTTACCATTCCTAAAAAGAAATAACCTTCTTTTGTTGTGACAGTATGGTTCAGGTTTACGAAGTTTATTTTTTTATAAACTTCGGTAGTATGTTTGGTCAGTTAGTGAGAGGCATAAAAGTAAGAAGTATAATCCGGGTTCGGCGATTGATTATTATCGGAAATAATGGATCAAAACATTTGCATAAGATTTCGTGTAAGAAATGAAATTAATTGTTCAAAAACACTTGACAGTGACATACGATGATTGTACTCATAAAAATGTTTAAAAGTGGTGCATCGTCTTTTGACTTTTCCTGTCACATGCATGAGAGGTTCACAAAAGAAAAACGGACAATACAGGAGCAGTCAGGGTTTTTCAAAGGGTTTTGTAGAAGATATAATAAGAAAGAAAAAGTTTAGGTTGAGAATGAACGATATCTTGACTTTTAAAAACGACGAAAATCAAGATAAATGTATCTCAGTTTCATACCACCAATACACGAAGAACCCTGGAGAGATTTTCAAAGAACTAGGCTGTCATCTTCAGTGGCGTGGTCGAAGTACACGTATGATATTTTGGAAAAACAAGTCATTACTTTTCCATCAAAATAATACACCTGCTCACTCGTCATACCTTGTTCGTAATTTTTTAGCTTAAAACAACACCGTCATCATGCCTCAGCCACAGTACTCACCAAGTTTGGCACCCTGTGACTTTTTACTGTTCCCAAGATTAATGAGATCCATGAGAGGACAGTGTTCTGCGACGATTGAGCAGATAAAAGTCGAATCGCTTAGAGAGACCAAGTACATACCGAGAAGTGCATATCATAACTGCTTTGAGGATGGGAAAAAACGCTAGCACAAGTGTAGTATTATATCTGTGGGAGGCCACTTTGAAGGAAACAAAATAATAAACAATGTGTGAATAAATAGTTTTTGAGAAAAATTAAAATTAACTTTTTTTAACAGATCTCATATATTTCTAATTTGTTAGCAGAATCGGACCTCCTTAGTGATCAAATGAATTGTTTGACTTCTTAATGATTCCAATCTACGTTATCTACCAATATTGTCGGGAATGGGAATGAAAGGGTTTGTTCATTACTTGTTCACTTTCCAATAACTGTATGAATCAATAAATTTATTGAAATACAATAATTATACACCGCAAACAAGAACTCACAATTAATATTTGTCTTGAGGGCACCTTGACTTTCTATCCAAGCCAAGAAAAACAACCACAGAACTAGCAACTGAGAATTTAAAGACAAAAAAAATCACGGTTATTTTCAAAAAGATTACTTATTTTCAACAATTCAAACTGCGGCTGTGATGTTCATTAAAAAAACACAGGCTATTTGAATAACATCACATCGATTTGATGACTAGATAATATTCATTGAAAAAAGAATATCCGAAATTTCATCAAAAACTTTGAACAGGTTATTGAAAGGGAAATCGTTTCTTTAACAAAATGTAATATAGATAGTTTCATATACGAACTGAACATTTATTTTCGAAAACTCTCCCGTGAATAAGGTTTGTTTCAATTCCAAAAGGAAAACGAAAAAGTAATATTCATGTAACATGAAAACCATCAAAGATATAAATTTTTTCGTGCTCAGTGTTTTTAACAATCTGAAACTGAAAGGACACTATGTGGAAAACAAAAACCCTTTTGATTTTTTATACAGAACTTCGTCATTGCTATTTAGTTTTTAAACCAGCATTCATCGCTATACATGAAAGATTTGTAATGGAATTGGAATAAATATCATTTACAAAAACTCTACTCAATACAATGAATGTATGAGTACTAATATAAAATATAACGTAAACAGCTCTCAATCTCTAGGTGTACTATAGGAAGTTTCTGGTGAAAAGAATAGCATTCAGCTTCTCATCAAAACTTCTTATATACCTGCTCCAGCACATTTCAATTTCGGTAATACGACTTTCATCCATTGACAGATAATTATTTTTATCTTAGTCATTTATGAAGGATGGAAGATATATATTAAGCTACAATAAAAACTCTTCTAACAGTGAAACATATAAATTGTGTTCTATATGATGAAGCTAGACAACGATTTGGAATACCAAATTCTATGAAGGAATTTTAGAAAGATCATAATGAAAGTCTGGATAGAATTATAAAATTTATGAAAGCTTCTGGGCTAAACTCAAAAATTTGAACAAGAAAGCAAACGATAAACAAACTAATAGTAGAAGGCCAATGACCTCGTAGTCGACGCCTTTAAACCACAAAAAAAAACTTCACAAATATGTCAAAAAAATCTATCTGAGACAACAAATATCAAATATAGTTGACAATCTTATTTGATAAGTTTGTAAAGCTTGAGTAAAGATTCCAGAATAGTTTTTTCGAATATATTCAGAAACTTCCGGAAGTAGAGCTGAGGTGGAGAGCTATTCTTGTACTTGAAGTCTCACATCAATAAACTTTTCATACAACGTTACGTTGCTTTCCTGTAAATGATATCTGTTCCAATTCTACTATGAATGTTGATGTACATATACTAAATATGTAAATATCACTCCATGTAATTCAATGTTCAAATCATGTACTTGTTTCGATTTTTTTTTCATCCAGTTCATGTCCACAAAATTCTATACATAATCTAAACATTTTTGTGAATATCTTCTATACGTTGCCAAGTAATGCTCTTGAGTATGCAAAACTACCTTTATAAACATCTGAGTGAGGTTACTTGCACCCATATCGAATTTAGAGGGAGGATAAAAGTTCGAACGTCCAAATTCTAACAGAATAAGACTTTGCACATACTTCGAACAAACGGTTTGACAGGATTGGCAGGATTTTCAGTGCCACGTGAAAAACATGAAAACAAGTTACCATTCATGAAAGACCTATCGAAATTCTGATCGAACTATTATCACCCGTCAAGAATAAAAACAATTATTGTTCAATCATTAACACATTGTTTTGATCCACAACCATCGTAATTATTTTACTATTAACTCAAAAAAAATATCATATTTGGAAAAAATATTATATTTGGGGTTTCCTGTTATGAAAACATACATTTTACTTTAACTGATTGTTTTTTTTTCTAATTCAGTTCAATATTTTTCATATTTTTCGTCGAAAACCCATAATCAATTTGGTGCTGTGAGAACTGCAAATTTCTGTCGTTCTTTTTCTTTGGAAATCTCGTATATATCACGACTGAGTCGCAATCAATCACAGATGATCTACTTTTTGTTCAACTCACCTACCTCTGTTCTGTATCCGTATAAGTGATTTTTCTACCATATCATGTAATATGTAACAGCCGTCAGTTCCTTACCTCACATCTTCATTGGTTTTACAATATTGTGTGATGAACATTGAACACTTTTTCGCTCCAAGTTTGGAGCTTGTACTTCTATATATGTTCATAATTTTTCAGACGTTATAGATAAAGATGGCACCGACATTTTTTCCAAGAGTTAATTCGCGAGTCAAATGAATATTGTAATATGAAAAAAGTTTCACGAGGTGAATACAAAATTTTAACAGTCTTAAGTTCTTTTGGTAGTTTCTGTATCAGACCAACTGAGTTTCATCGAATGGTAGCCCCAATTTTTCTACAATGGAAGAATTCAGCTATGAATATGAACTGAATTTCAGAAATGTTATGTCTGATGGAAATAACGATTTCGAATTGAAAACCACTAAAAAAGGTCAGGTACCTCAGATATGGTTTTGTACCTTGGCCAAGTAAAATATTTTTCATAAACGAATGTCTATAGGAATTGGATTGTGCAGTAATTCGAAGTATTGATTCGATAATCATCTATTGGAGTTTGGCCAATAAATTCACTTCTTTGGTTATAATTCAATGTCCGTCGTAATATTAGCCGGGAAAGTGGTTGTATTCCAGCGGGTACTTACCAGAACCTATACTCTTCAGGTATATTGGGGGAGATAAATGTTTCGAGATTCCATTTCGAACTAATAATTTTCGTATACCTTCATGACAGTAACTGTGGAATATAGTTTTATATTGATTGAGAAATTGAAGCAATTTTCAAATATTCTGGCAAAGATGTTATATTCCATTATCAATGATTATTTGCTTTTCAAAAGCATTGATTAATTATCCAATGGTGAATATATTTTAAGGTTTTCGAGAATACGTTAGATGATCCCGGAGATTTGTTTTATAAGTTTGATGAAATCAATATCATACACAAAGAATATTGAATCCATTGGTCTTTTTGTTATTGTCAAAATAAAATAATATTTATCAATTTCCTTTGTTATTGTATACAATTGACGTATTCCTGAGACAATTTCAAGAAAACAAGTATTTTCGGAGATACAGGGTGTTGAAATTGATTTTTTGTTCTTTTTCTGAAAATAACTTATTTACCTGAAACTTGTTACCCGGAGTTTTTTTGACATGGAAAATCATCATTTTGCATTGATTTTCATGTAACATCTAGACAGTAAACTTTTACTACTTTTGAAGGAAAAACCTGATTACCACACCTTTCTCCAGTAAAAAAAGTACACTGCCTCAACACCGCTGGAGGTTATTGTTTTCGAGATTTACAAATTTCTATATCGATGCGTATTACTTATCTCCTTTGGGCGCTGAGTGAAGTTGCTGGGAACATTACTAAAAACTAAGTATGTGATGGATCTTGTCAAAATGAACAACTTTTTCCTTTAAAATGTTTATCGAAAAATCATTCGTTTTCGAAATACAGATAACTGAAATCGCAAAAAACTTATCACGAAAACCAAGAATGTTTTGAAAAGATTCAACAATTTTCGTTTGTAATGTTGTTGTCAGCAACTTCACTTAGCGCCCTATGAGCTAAGTAATGTGCATTGACATAGAACATTCTAAGTATCTCTAAAACGATCACCTGCAGCGTTGTTGGGAAAGTGTACCTTTTTTTCTTGGTAAAGGTGTGGGAATCCGTTTTTCTTTCATGAAAAGTACCAAGTGTTTATGGTCAAAAAGTTATGGTCTAGAAGTTAGGTACATGAAAATTAATACAAAATTATGTTTTCCACCCAGGGTACCAAATTTTGTCCAAACAATTAATTTTTTGCAAAAGTTACTCTTAAAAAATGAACATAAAAATTCAATTGCAACACCCTGTGTTTCCGAAACGAAGCATTTCCGGACACAAGTTAATATAGACTTTTTTCTTTAAATTGTCAAGATAAGTATATGTTTGGGACACCATTTTGGGAAATAGGACCTTTGGTGCAATATTTTTGGGGTTAACCTAACTGAAGATATCTATTTGGAATTGTTGAAGACAAAACTATTCTTCTACAAATAAATGTATTATGTAATTAAGTGAATACATAGAAGAAGAAGAACTTTATTTCCAGATAGGCAAGCCTAATATAAACATAATTAATGTACTTTATCTAAATATAACTAAATCAATAACTAAATATCTAAATATAACATACAACATCCTCAATAATACTAATGATGATAAATCATCCTCAATAAGGCATGGAATAACAATTTAACATTAACAAATGCGGTAATCCTTCACTCGCGAACATGATGAGCAGGTGAAGTATCACCAATTTCGTTTGAAATGATAAAAATTGTAGAAAGATTTTCATTGCCTGATTACTTCCTCTAGTTGAATCATAGATGGCAAAATTTATTTGTTCTTTAGGGCCATATTCTGTACCGAGGGAAGATAGTGACTTAGAAATCTGATCAACTGTGATTGGTTCAAAGGTTATGGGTTATTTTGGCTACTAACTCAAGAGAAAACAGTCACGTAATTGAAGTTTTTTTCAATAGTCATAGAAAAACATAGAGAAGCACCACAAGTTTTCTCTTGAAGTAATATCAGAAACAGATGTTTCGAACAAAACCTGCAAGCACACAAGATTAAGTAGTTAGAATAACGCGAAATAATACTTCACACAGATGTCGGAAACGAAATTTACACAAGGATGGGTTGTTATCAAGGAATACACTCATCTTATTGATTAGCGTATGAGATCAAAGCTATTTATTTTCATCTGATATTTTTCAACTGAAGCATAAATATCTAAATTCTTCTTTGACTATTTTTCCTTTCCAGAACTTGAGCCAATCTGTAAAGGACGGTATGAGAGTGCGATTTTTTTTTTGAAAAATCATTTTTGGAAATAAATTTTCTCTGACTACTTTCAACTGAATTCTTCAATTATCAGATATGGATAGTGGTATTGAGAATTTGAAACACTCCAAAACAAGGGACAACTTGTTTATCTCAACCCCTCATTACAAAATAGTTGAATTCAGAAGTGGGTGATTGGTGGGGCCGGAAAATGGTTGGGAAATTTTATGAAAAGTGAATATCGACCTGACGCATATTTTGAAAATAAATTTCTGTTGAGGCTTCATGAATTTTCTTCCATCATAAGTTTCCACAATGTATATTATCTGATATGGATAAAATGACACTTACCATGACCGTGATATTCTTGATTGGAGAACAAACCAATATGGTGATGGTAGAAAGATGTACATGAATATGGATGTAGAATAGCTGTAAACAATAAAATAAAAAAAAACTGTACAAGTACTTACAACTTTCTTCGCGTATCGTTGGTTCTCTGATATATTTACCCAACAAAAATTATTTCGGAAGTCATAAAGATATAAAATTACCGGAAAGGTATAATTTTCGGTCGAATCGGCAAATAACGATTAAAACGTATAATTTCTTTCGTATTGTCAACAATTTGAACGGCTTGATCTGTTTTCTTGGGAACCAATTCACCGTTAAACGGTCCTAATTATCTCCCTTCCGCCAATCACGTTAACCAGGAAGACAAGTTGATTCAGAATAATCAGTCAAGAAAGCTTTTGTATTCCGTCCCAAATCACGTAATCACTTTTTCAGCTTCCTTTTCAATTTTGAGCAAAATTTCAGTTTTCATTCACTAACTTTTTGATATTCCCACGATTGGAAGTTTGGTACTATTCACTACGAAAATCAGGAATGATCATCGGTTAGATATTTGATAATATACAGTGTGTAAAAGCCAAATGGAGTAAATTCATCATTTCGGTTACGGTACTTATTTTAACAAAATTCCGAAACATGTCAAATTTAAATTATAATTTGACATACTTCAACGGAAAAATGCTATCTCTACCTTCATCCCCCATCGAATAACAGGAACAACCTCCAATTTTTTTAATGAGAAGTATAGGCTTGTGATATATTGTTTGAAAGGTCTTTCGTTCTCTATTTAAAATTGTTATCGTTTTCGAGTTCATTGTAGCAATTGAGATAAAATGAACTAATATCATGTGGTTACCGAAATTCGATAAAATACATCACTATATACAAAAACATATCTTGTATTCGTCTTTGAAGTTGATTTCTCTCATTTGATAGATTAACGAAGACAGTGTTAGGAATTCAATGAAGTCATTTCAGCTTTTGGAGACCATAAAAATATTTATGGATAAACGTCAATTACGTAATAGTATTATCTCTAATTCGGTATGTTCTATCAATAAAAACTTTTTTTTCATCACCAAATTTGTCAGTAACTTGCGTCGTATTCTAAAATTAACAAGCACAAAATAGTTATTGAAAAAACGTTCAAATGAACTTGACGTTTTGGGAATCAAATCCGTTATTCTTTCAAAACTAACTGAGGAAGTATGTCCGTAATGGATGAAAACTGACGGAGCAATTCCACAGTGGCAAGCGATATTGAAAAGTGTTCCTTTCAGATGACGAATTCTCCAGAAACGATAGGTATTTCAAACGTAATGTGAATAAAATGAATCCATCTAATTGAAATTGGGATGATTTTTCGACGTTTCATGGCTGACTGACTGCGAATAGTCATTATGATCCCTTGGTGGCTCGAGAATTTATCAACATAAATTCCCCAGAATACAAGGCTAATGAACGAGCTATTGATGACGTCGACACTAAAGAACAAAAAACTTGTTATTTATATATTTTCTTAAAATGTTAGAAAACTTATGTCTATATAAATATCTTACATAAACTCAATTATAATATCTTTCAATCCCACTTTTTCTCTCTTAATTTCCCTTCCAAAATACGGGAATACGGTGACTGAGGTATGATAAGGGGTGTTGTTTGTGGCCAAAAAATACACGAACAAGCAATTACGAGTGAGTAGGTGCATTATCGTAATACAAAAGCCATCTATTGTTCTTACACAATTCCGGACTTTTTCTTCGTATTGTTTTTCGCAAGTGGAGCATTATTTCAAGAAAAATTTGAGCCATCACGGGCTTCCTAACAGATGTGAAACATCAATAAAAAATTTATATGACCCCTGTGATGATTGTTGGATACTGAAATAATTTATAAATAGTATGTAATTGAAATATACATGAAAAAATGTTAATGTCTTCAATATACTAGTAAACTCAAGAATCATAGCTAGTATTTGTAATATATTACTAAAATGTTTCAATATAAAATCCACCATTATCAAAATATTGAATAGGTAATTAATGTTGAGATGTTTCTGTTGATAAAAAATAAGAAAAACATTTAATTTATAATTCATTTGAAATATTATATGATGTGAAAATTGTGTTGATTTCAATCTATCAAGAGAGTAGATTTTACATTCACTGACCCTTGAGACCAACCAAATATACGCTGGCTTAATGCACACTTTGATTATGAAATATAATCAGCTCACTAATGCCTTGATACTGTGTCGTAGTGTTATTTTGCTCTCTCTGCAGGGAGCTGCTCTCTTTCACTTTCTAATTTTATTTTAGTTTTGATTATATTGAAAAATTATTTATTCAGTAAAACACAGGTTATACATACTGTAATGAACACAAATGTATACACTACAGGTATCCAAGTTCAGTGTAGCGAAAGAGATAGCGTAACGCCAAACCAGTAGGAAGAGAATCGCCCTGTCACTTGCGGATGGCGACCCATCGCCATGCCAGCAATCGGTTTTACTTGCGGCTATAGATGTTTCACATCAATAATAATGTTTATTAACCGTACGACCAAGTGGCAAGAATTCCCGATGCACTACGCCACTGTAATTGAAAAAAACAATAATAGGTTAGGTTAGGTTAGGTACAAAGTGAGTGGGTCTATTCGACTCTAAACCGCAACCCGCAAGGGTTTAATGTGGCTCACACCTATTCACCCTCGGCCAAATATACCCAGCTTCTTAACGAAGCCGATTAGTTTGTATGGTGAGTGGTATTTCAGGTCAGATAAAAAGAGTACGGCTCTGCCGAACTCTAAAGGCCTGATATCGGTTCCCAGCGGGGTAGGCACGAAGTATATGCTTTGTTAATGAGGTAGTCGGATTGTCAAGCTGCAAGATTACAACCTTGATACCCACGACAACCTTCTCATATGAGGGTTTTTGCACGTCAGCTACACCTGACGATTCCATAGATTCAGCCGTGCAGGGCTTTTTCGTCTCTGGTTTTGGGTGAATCATCACTTGAGCGTAAACGTTTGTTAACCTTCTCATGGGGGGTTTCTTTCCCCACCTGATACAGATTCTGCGTACGCCGCAGCTCTCGCTCCTGAACTAAATTTACAGGGAGGTCAGTTGGAGTCGCAAACTCGACATCCATATCCTCTGTAGACTCGCTCTCGAACGAAATTCACAGGGAGGTCAATAAAAAAAAACAATAAGTAAAACCACAATATTTGATCTCAGAATATTTTCATGAATACTACATATTAATCACAAGGAAAACTCAAAGAATAAATACACTGATATTGAAAATTTCAATAAAATTTACAGTCACCTACTGAAATATGATTAAGGGAATGAAAGATGTAGAGATCTTCATAATTTTCCCATTTGACATTATCAGTCAAATTTTGATAACTGTCATTATTTTGTGTTTTTTCGATTGCTTTTTGTGTCATTTCATATTTTATTCCCACGATATTGAGAATAAAAATTGACATGCTGTCAAAAACTACTCATTATGAGCGCAGAAAGAAGCCGTTTAGAAAATAATTGTTGTTTTTATAATATGACCCTCTTCAGGAATAATATGACATAATTTTATTATTTCAAATTGGATGTTACATTGCCTAGATGATGTTGAAGTTTGTGAACTTTATTTCAATTATTTGAACCATATATCATTGTCAGATACTCATCTGCCGACTCAAGTGAAGCAAGACATTTTCAATCTAATCTTTCTATAATTTTTCATTCTCAATCTCAGTATCGAAATACCTAATGAATATTACTGAAGTTTTAGTTCAACGCCAAACCGTTATTTTAACACTTCGACACGTGTTTCGATCACTAAGCGATCATCTTCAAGAGGGTTGAAAGGTTTATATTTTCAGGAGTGACTGATTTTTGGGAAAGAAAGTTTTTGGCTTTCTACTACTCCATCTTGATACATAAAAATGTAGAAATCTTATAAAGAAAGGAAGGAAGTAATCAATTTCAAAATAAGTAACTCTATACATGGATGTGTAGATCATGCAAAGAACTAACTTTCAGACACAAACTGGAAGAAAAAGTCCTCCTGAAAAGCCCTAAGGCAAATGTCTTACGGCGAAACATCGATGTCTAACAGTGAGGATGGCGGTGTTCCATGTGAGTGCAAATTTTTCACCATTCATTCAGTGTAGAATTCCTGTGAATGATATCTCATTTCATTTCATAACGAATGTTTGGAATACAAACTGAGTAGAGAATAGTGTCTTCTGTATAATTCAGTATCCATATGAAAGTATTTGTTTCGAAAGAATTTTTCTTTCGTGTAATTCTGTACTCCAATGTTTATGTGAAAGTAGCTGTTTCAGGAGAGCTTTTTTTTGTTGTTCTTCTTTGCATGATCTAGACTTCCATGTATAGAGTTACTCATTTTAAAATTGATTACTTCCTTTCTTTCTTTGAAAGATTCCCACATTTTTGTATCAAGATGAAGAAAGCCAAAAACCTTCTTTCCCAAAAATCAAATCTTTCTCAGGAAGACGATAGTTTGGTGATCGAAACACGTATCGAGGTGTTCAAATAACGGTTTGGTGTTGGGATATAACTCCAGTAATATTCATTACTATACTAAAGGTTCCAAACAGTGCATCACAAGATCAAAATACTCAGTATCAAACAAATTGAAAATTCTTTTCATCCTCAGTATTGGCTTTTTGTGTTGTTCGTGATCGATAACTTTTATTATTATTCTAAGAATTCAGACTAAAAACTATTGGTGAATAGTAATTAGATATAAATACAATTTTTCTATGTTTACTCCCAAGAAATTTATTTTAACACTTATATCGGGATGATTTTTTTTATTATCAAATAATGAATTGTGTAATTTCATTAAAATCAATACTAAATATGAAAAAATCTAAATCATCATCATCAAAGATCACTTACTTAGGTAGAAAGTTTTCAAGCTCGTCATCTTCTAAATACGATTTCATTCCACTGAGCGACTTGTTTTCTCTACCATCAGTTCAATGAACATACAGATAAGAAAGTAAGGTGCCTTTGATATTTTTGAGTGCATGTAGAAAATTTGGCTATTATATTACTTAATCAATTAACTATCGTGGCAAAATTGTTCCAATCTAGAGAAGTGACTTGCAGATTGAGATCTATTACATTGTTCTTAGAGGTAGGCACAGTAAGAGGTATGAGGTGGTCAAAGAATTGCAATAATGGCCACCTTCATTTTGTCACCGTATTCATGATTCTCATATTATTATCAGATCATTGACTCAAATTCTAGAATGAATGAACTCTTGTTCGTGGTTGTTTAAAAAAAACATTTGGAATACCGAAATAATTTCTCAGTTCTCAATTCACTGATGCAAATTACAGTATACGTATAGTAGGTATAGTTACTATCTATTTTGCCTGAAAATCCAGTGTGTGGATGAGAATTATTTACTGAGGATTTTCAAAGATTTGTATACTTTTTTTACTGAGTGATTCTTGACGAAGACCACAAATTAGTATTTCGAAAGGTGTTATTGAGACCAATTATTTTCCATTGTTTTCATGAATCTTGATAACTCATGATTCAACAAAAAAGTAGGTGTTGAGTGATGTAGAAGAATATTTAAAAAGTGATGTTGAATATCATATCAATTTTCAATAAGGTCATAAATATTTCAAATCTGTACAAGAATGTAATTTACAATTATCGAAATAAACAGTTAATGTACAGTTTATTGAATAAATCGATAAACATGATCTATTCGAACGAAACTGAATACGAAAATAAACAAAAAAAATAATTCTAAATATTATTTGATGGCCTGAGTAACGGATGAATTGTAAATAAAAAATATTCTCGAGCCGCACAACGAAGACGAGTGAAAAATACCTCCAAGTAGAAATATACAATAATCACACCAATTTTCAGTGAATTTGGGATTTGATTGTAAGATCAACTTGAAGACTACTGAAGATTGAACGTGGTGCGTGGTGAGTTTACTCATTTTTATAATGAATTGATTTAAATAATTCAAATGAAGAAATCTACTCGCAATTGAGAGTGATACCGTTGTTCGAATAATTCAGAGATATCAAATGTGTACTTTCCTTGAGAGGTAATTTTGATTCTGAGCTTCATTTGAAGAACTATACTTCAATTGGCTGAAATTGTGAGACACATTCAGACTAGTGGTAAAAAGTAGGGGACTCAAATGAAACCCATTTGAGGTATCTGAAAAAAAAATGCTGCATACATAATAGAGATGGTACAAATTTCAGTTCATAAATAATTATATGATATTGCCTGGCAACTATTGGTTGAACGGATCAATAGGTTCTCATTATTCATAACTATATTTGGAGAATTTTTGAAACATATGTTTTCGATATTGAATTGAGAGACTTATATGACACCATTGAGAATTATTCATGATCTCTCAAAGTTTCAGGTGAAAATACAGGTCGCCTTATTATTTATATCAAAGGATTTGATTCAACTACTTGGCGATATCAGGGCCATAAAAACAAATGAAAGACGCACATAATATGACATATATAAATGATTGAAGAAATAATTGTGAAATAATAGTGGGAATTATCAAATCTAAAAAATCTCTACATCAAGTGATTACGAATAATAAAGCCCAGTTGATACGAATATAACCCCGGTATCAGATTCAAATACAACATATGTAGTAATTTCGCTGTTTACTCATTCAGTTCCTTCTCAAATTTCATTGTCAGCAACAGCACTACAAATGCATGTGACAGGCTCAAAAGATGATCCGAAAGCTCAGAAAGTTTCAGTAAAAAGTTAGGTTTCCATATTGATGAAGTGAATTTTGCCATTGAAGAATTTTGGAAAATATCAATAAGTTGGTGAGTATTACAATAATATTGCTTTATGATACTTTTCTGAAACGAACCATTGTTTAGTAATACTTTCAATAATAAATTGACTTCCGCCCACAGAATTTGAGGTATATGATTTGGAAATTCCAGAAAATAAAAATTTTTCAGATCTGATTTTTCAGAAAATCATGTTCATATTTCTTCAGAACAAAAATATCCTTGTATTTTTGAGGGTTAATGATAATTTTTGTGACAAAATAATTAAAAAATTTTGGCAAATCTACGAAATCAATAGCTCTCAATCTGAAAAATATGAATATTGTATTGATAAAAAACTCCTCTGACATCTATCAAGAACGTTTTGGAAATAAAAGGAACCGACGAAAAAACCTTAGACTTTTTGTAATTCTGAAGACGGAGGCAGGTTTTAGCCTTCAAAATATTGGGATGAGTATCTGTGAAATTCATTTTTTTCTTAGTAAAACTTATCAAATAAGACAAGATACTGATGCATAGTACACTTTTTTGTGAGAAATACCTTTTACGCGATAACTTATCAGGTTGAATTAAAAAGTTTGTCCTTTCTATACCTATATAAAGTTTTCATTATAGCTTTTATATTTTTCAGATTATGGAAACCTATGTTCAGTTCTCAGTTTTTTCAGCATCTAAAAAATATCGTGAAATAATTTTTATCGAAACTACCAAGTGAGATGTTGCTACTGGCGAATTCATTATGAATATTCATTCCAGACAATGACAAAAATCAGGTTTCTGTCTTTGGAGAAAAGAACTGAATGGGAATTCTACCCTAGAAATTGACTATACCCACTTTATGGCAGAATACAATGAACTAGACCATATGTGTAAGTTAAAAAAAAATAGAACCAATTGACCGTTTGGAAAACTGAAAATATGACAACTAAATCGACGCATCAGCCAAATCATACAGTTAAGTGCGCCAAAAATCAAAACGACTTATTTGATATCATTTTTCGATTCCGGAAGCAATAATTTGTTATAACGCCAAAACAAATATTTTTCCCAATCTCCAGACTGCCATAGTCATTTTGACGTGCGTTTTACCAACTAAGTTAAGGTCTCCAGTAGATGAAGAAAACTAATTCCTAACTCTGAAGCTAGCCTCTTTTCATATGTAATAGGAAGCATCCAAATATCTAGTGTCATCTACCGATCTCAACAATTTTTTAAGGTTTTCATCTTTTCTAAGGCCGTTTTTCAAGACTTTGGATTTATTTGGTTTTCGAAATCGAATATGGGCTGCGTAATCTTTGAATGGAGATTAAATGGCTTGTTTATTCTGACCGACAATCGTCATAGCTTATTTCATATATTTTCGATTTTTCATGTTCCAGATCTTGTCTGTAGGGTTACCTAACATTCATTGAAATGAGAAAGGAGTTTTGAAGGCTACTATCATGATCAACTTTTTAAAAAGATGATCTAATTCGTTTGTGTATCTTTGAACTTTCAATGTACTCCTTCTTGAAATGTCGAAGTTTGGGTGAAAATACTATAGCATTGCCTCTCGTGTGGTCCTGCTAATTTGTAGGTACATGTGACAGATTTTCGATGAAAAAACAACTACCAACGGGGCTAATGCCGTGCAGATAGTTGAAGTGAACCCATCAGGCACCTGTGCAATGTCTTATCTGGAAGGTTCGTCGCAAGTTACTTGGTATATATGAAAAGCAGAAATTAATTTTATTTGGTCGGGATGACCATCGATAGACTGGTTTCGGAGTACTTGCTCCTTGTCAGTACTGGAAAAGTCATTTCAGTCGGAGTGAACCGGCTGAGTTTGTCATCCTGATTTCAGGCGAGTTGGATTCAAAATCCCTGACTCTTTCATCATGTATGGTTGTATGGATCTGTATTTCTGATGTGGAGCACGGCCGATATTTCTCTCGCCATCTGGGGTATCCCAAGCGTTTTCAATTATCGGAAATCATCGACTTTATGCTGATGATATACACTACCTTGCACTGACGAGTGGCCAAACAGCCCGAAACCGGTCTGCAAGTGTGTTCCAGTTGTATCGCCAACAGCATATGCAGGAATAACTTCAGTGAAGAATCCTGCACTGACACCTGTTGGATATAATCCAACGCCCTTCGTGGTATTAGCCAGGGGAGTAGTTGTTTTCTGATAGGTGTCAGTCCATTGACCCACTATGTAGGGAGTTGAGACTGGCCTGAACAAATTGTTCATTAAGACGATTTGATTCATAGACAGTCTTCAAGTATGCCCACTGACTATATGAGAAAGTTTTCTTTCCTTATACGAGAAATTGGGCAAATTTCGGATATGCAGCTGGTCACCTCGTTCACAGGCAGATGGGGCGGCGACAAACCTGTTGTTTGTTGTATGCTTCAGCTTAGTTCGAGGAATGATACTCTGACAGAATTCGATTTTCAATTACCGGAAATCGTCGACTTTATGTTGATGATATACATTACCTCGTACTGACGAATGGCCAAGTAGCCCGAAATCGGTCTGCAAGTGTGTTCCAATAATTGAAAATCTATTGCGGCAGTTGTATCGCCAACAGCATATGCAGGAATAACTTCAGTGAAGAATCCTGCACTGACACCTGTCGGATATAATCCAACGCCCTTCGTGGTATTAGCCAGGGGAGTAGTTGTTTTCTGATAGGTGTCAGTCCATTGACCCACTGTGTAGGGAGTTGAGACTGGCCTGAACAAATTGTTCATTCAGATGATTTGATTTATAGCCAGTCTTTAAGTATGCCCACTGACTATATGAGAAAGTTTTCTTTCCTTATACGAGGAATTGGGCAAATTTCGGATATGCAGTTGGTTACCTTGTTCACAGGCAGATGTAGCGACGATAAACCTGTTGTTTGTTGTATGCTTCAGCTTAGTTCGAGGAATGATACCCTGACGGAATTCGATTTTCAGTTATCGGAAATCATCAACTTTATGTTGATTATATACACTACCTTGCACTGACGAGTGGCCAAACAGCCCGAAACCGGTCTGCAAGTGTGTTCCAATAATTAAATCTATTGCGGCAGTTGTATCGCCAACAGCATATGCAGGAATAACTTCAGTGAAGAATCCTGCACTGACACCTGTCGGATATAATCCAACGCCGTGGTATTAGCCAGGGAAGTAGTTGTTTTCTGATAGGTGTCAGTCCATTAACCTACTGTGTAGGGAGTTGAGACTGGCCGGAACAAATTGTTCATTTAGATGATTTGATTCATAGCCAGTTTTCAAGTATGCCCACTGACTATATGAGAAAAATATTAATAACAGAAAATGACATTATAATGAAAAGTTATGTCACAACGTTTCGATTGTTAGTATCCACAATCGTCTTCGGGTGATAAACAAAAAAAAATCGGTTCATAAAAATTTTTTTTTATTACTCGAAGAAATACAGGTTGGGATTAGGTCTTAAAATTTGTTTTGGGTTTTTTGGGAGACTCTATCTCCACAGGACGTTTTTTATTTTAAATCGCCTCTTCTTCAAGGCTCTCTTCAGTTGAGTAGCCTGAGATGTCGTCCATTTGGTCATCCATATCAGGGCAGGTTCTTCTCTGCTCTATTTCCTGACTCTTTTTTCGCATCATTATGTGCGTGGATACGAGTTCTTTGGGAGAAACATCGTAAAGTTCTAGCAATTTGGAAATAATTTCTAGTACCATTCTTCTTTTTTCATTACTAGCATTAAGTACAAATGCATCAATAATCTCATCCATCTTGGCATGTTATCACTTCGACTGTTCGAGTGCAAGTATGTAACAGTAGCTTTATATAGAATGTGTCAATGTTAAATGACCGGCTGAGTATCCCGAATAAACAAAATAAATGCAATTAGTATTGAGTTCTATCTGTAGTTGATTCAGTAGGATGTCCACTGCGCCACCTGCAGACAATGTCCAGAAACAACTTCACAAGCACATACTTCGTGGTGAGAGTCAGAATGATAATAGGATATCTTCCGGTGAGGTGCATATGATATGCTCAATTTTAGGTGAAAACACCATACCCTTGCCTTACATGTGAACCTACGACTTTGTAGGTACGTGTAGCAGTAACCCGTCGAAAAAACAACTGACTCAGCTAATACCTAGGTCGTGGTAGGTACGAAGTTAATTTATATTTCAGTACTCTTTGTCCAGAGCAATGATAGTTTCATTTTCATTTTCCATTCATTTCAAGTCTGGAAAAAAATAGATCACGCAACAATGTATTGTCGTGGTAGGTACAAAGTTAATTTATATTTTAGTACTCTTTGTCCAGAGCAATGATAGTTTCATTTTCATTTTCCATTCATTTCAAGTCTGGTGACACCACAATGAAAGTGATATCGTCGTCATACCTAAAAACTAGCTATTTTCAATAATTATATACAATTTATCTTCAGAATTTTCGAGGTAAGTGCAAAATATTCCAAATAAATAGATGGTCAAGCACCATGTATCTTAAATATTCATTTTTTAAATTATAATCGTCAAAAAATTATATTTTTTCGTTCAACTATGGGTGATTTCGCTTCAGACAAAAACTTTATGTTTCTCATATCTGTCTCTGGATACATGTTACACGAATGAGCAAATTTTATCACTTTTCGAAATGTGTGGTGGAAAAAAAATAGATCACGCAACAATGTATAATAATAAAGTATTTTGAAAATGACAACTTCATAATCTCTTCGTTATCCGACGATATATAGAAATATCCAGTTCTGATGAAAAATATATTTTTCAATGTCTATATGAATTCTCATTCCCAGAGTAATGGGAGAAATAATGGAGAACAACAAAAAATACTCCTTCGAATCATTCTCCTTCAGTGCTGTTCAATATCGTGAATGTGAATAGTTTCAATTTTCGTTCCTGTTGCACTTCAACTTCATGATAACTCTTTTTAAGGTACTTCTAACAGATTGAAAAAGGAATATTCATACTTGAATTTGGAAAATTTTTTCTTAGTTTGCAGAATGATATCATAATCAACAGTGAGCTCGAAAGATACATGAAATCATAACAAAGCTCCAAAAGTTATTTGATTTTTCAGCAACTGGATTATTTAAATTGCAGTAACGTGAAAAAAAAAATGTTCATCAGCAAAAACTGATATCACTAGTTTATCTAGTCCACAGATGCACCTACTGTGATAAAAACTACGTAATAATTTATATCAAAGTAGTTCTAACAACTGTATAACAAGGGAGTATTCATATTTAAATTCGGAGAATTTTTCCTAGTTTGCAAACTATTGTCACTCTCAACAGTGAGCTCAAGAGAAGGATGAAAAATTCGAAACTTTAAACGTGGTTTAATTTTTCTGCAACTGATTCATTTCCAACTGGATTACCGCGAAAAAAAAGTTAGTGTTTTAGAGAAAACATATAGTGCAGAAACTGTTAAAACCAATTCATCTACTCCACAGAACACCTACTATGATAAAAATCAAAACAAATCCGCCATTTCATATTTTTTAACTGAGTTCAATTAAAGAAAAAACTGTTCGACCCAACGAACAGTAAAAGTAGATACAGTTAGTCACTTATCGCAGTACAATTACGTTTAGAACTAATAATAATTATTTGTGCATTTTCCTTAATGGAAATTTTGTGCTCAAAATTGGTTTTTAGAAGTAAACCAGTTTTAAATCACGATAAAATCTGCTGTTTCATCTCGATGTTTTAACCTCAGGTTCCAAAACAAAACATTAGCCACAGATCACTAAAAACAACTGTGAAATAGTGGTTTCGACAAAAGAACACCCACGTTACACACGGCGCATCTTCTCTGAAAACGCCGGCATGACTTGAAGGAAATAATTTGATTGATAAAACTTCATTACAGGTCGTTTTTATTAACCTGTTCCACTTAAATTCACTCCAGAACGAAATGGAAAGGGTTTGTTTTTCCCAAGGTTTTTTTCAAGCCGTGGTTCGGATTTTACAGAATATCGGTTTCATTCAAAAGACAAACAGGTATCGAGTTAATCTTTGAAATTTAATTCACGCAATTGTATACAAGAACAAAAGCAAATTGTATTGCTGCAAAAAGCATATCAACTTGGATTTCAAGTCTGGTTTTCATTTTCGTCGAGAAAAAACGAATGCTGCGGCGTCATCTTGTTTCTTCGTAATGTGTTTCACTTATAACAATACATTATTTATTATTCCCGAGTCTATTTCTTCACGATGATTCCTGGAATAATTATTATTTGCGTTTGCTGGACGTGGTTGGAGGAGGCACAAGCAGCAGAATCAACGCCAATTCATTATGGGAGGTTTTACCAAAGAAAATAGTGAAGGTGTAAAATGCATTATTATTGAAGAAATATAGAGTCATTCTGTAAGTGCAGCGTCTACTATCTTACGAATTTTTTTGATAATAATCGTTATTTTTCAACATTTAATTGCTTGTTTAAATTGTCAATAATTATGTTCATATATGAAAAAAAATACATCAAGATGGTTAGTATTCAAGCCATCCAAAATACTGCTGATGATGAGATGACATTTTTACATCCAAAACCAGAGTTTTTGGTTTATATTTTATATTGAAATTGTGAAAACGTTAGCTTCTAAGAAATATAGTAGGAATATTTTGTTTGTATTTATAATTATGAATAATGTACTCATTCAACAGATTAGTTTCTATTGAATTCATTGACATTTTTGTCTAAATGTGTAATCATGGAATTTTGGTTTGAGAGAGTCTCAAAGTTGAGGGCACAAGTAATTATCAATAATAACTAATGTACTTTTTGTTAGATTGATGACCTGTTTATTTTGTAGAAATTCATATTGGTAATAACCGGTTTCAGCTTGTTAAACCACTCTCAAGTAAACTGATATATTTTGTCAAAACAAGTCCGTGCTTAAATACATAATGATACATTAAAGTACCTTCAATAGGTACCTCAAATAACAAATGTAACCTGAATTATCAATTCCAACACTGAAAATTAACTATTCATCTCCTATAATATATCAGGAATACCAACTATTAATCTCCAAAAACCTACTTGTGAATTTTTCCAGCTACCAATGGATCCTAATATAGTTGTCAAAATTCACAAATTCCAAAGGGGAGAGCAGCAAAGCTCACATTTCATCATAAGATACCGGGAGCATATTGTTAGATGAAAAATTAAGTATGAGAAAGAAGAAACCAACCACACAATAAATAAGGAGAACATGAAAATTATCCATAAGTGCAATGAAGCAATGGAGATGAGCTTGTTGGAAGCATTCGAAATTAATAAATTGTATAAAAACCTCAAACTAGAACTTTGCAGCTCTCCCCTTTTAACATTGTCAATTTTGACAACTAGTAGCTGAAAAAATCAACTAGTAAGTTTTCGGGGATCAATAGTTAGTAATCCTGATATATTATAGAAGATGAATCACTTTTAATAAATTGATGGATGTAGCCGTTACTACGTGGTAGGAAATCATAATGAATTGTTTTTTACCACTTTGGAAGTGGTAAAAAACATAAAAAGTTCCAATTCTCTTTTCATCATTATGAATAACTTTTGTTTCAGTACTGGCATTGTTGATTTAGGTAAAGTTTGTTATGAAGCTTTCTATGTTTTTTACCACTTTCATTTGTGACTAACGTTACTGCAGTTTCGTCCATTTTCAAACTCATACATTGAATGTACGAGTCCTTATAGGACGAAACTGCAGTAACATTGGTTACAAATAAAAGTGGTAATTTTATGAATTTATTGTAACATTTGTTATTTCAGGTACTCATTGCAGGTATTTGACTGCAACATTGTATAATCAGGGACTTGTTTCCACAAAATGTAGGTATCAGTTCACTTGATAATGCTTCAACGAATCCAAACCGGTCGTAACAAATGAAAAACTCAGTAAAAATCAGGCAAAAGTTATTTTTTGTACAACTGTCATTAAAAGTGACATTTTCAATGATTGTCAAGAGTATTGAAAGATAATGTTTACAAAGTAGCTTGTTGAAAGTATTTTCAAAACGATTTTTTCGACCAAATAGCAATGAAGAAAACATAATTAGTCAATTTTCTAGAAAGTTTTATTATTGACCATATATATAGATACAACTGAATACTGCTACAAAGGTATTATATATATTAATTACATTATGATTACTGTTCATGAATATTATTATAAGAAGTACAATTAGAACAACTTCCATCCTCCGTACTTCTTAATATCCATTATATTACATCCAGATTCTGCTAGCAAAGAAGCAGAACACCTTCTGAAACAGTGACCTGTATATTCCTTTGCTTCCAAGAGGTTCAGAAATTCAGCAATGGTAGAGGGCATTTTCCCAAACGAGTTTATACCAACTGAGATGGCACTACATTTATAATTTGAGTATTTCAGGAAAAAACGTTGATGATTAATACAGAAGGGCGTAATGCAACATATTTATTTAAATCGTCAATGTTTTTTCCAACAATGCAAAAAGAACGACCTTTTTTCGGTTTTGCATTCGAAATTTGAACAATCAATGATTTATCAATTGATTTACCGTCTTCTATTAATAAGTGGCACAGCTCTTGACGCCGGCAGGCTCCATATATTCCGAAAATAGTAGAAACTTTTATCATCAAATATTTTTCATCTGTCGTCTCATTTATAAACTTCTGGACTTGTTAAAACGTAAGGGTTTTTGATTTTTTGGGCCTATAACTTTAATTTTTCCGCTTGAGGAATGCTATTACCTTGAAATATTTGTTTGTATTAACACCATTTTTAACGATCGCACCCAATTTTTTCATTGAAAACTTGCTCCCCAAAGTAGACGAGTTTTGATGTCTCGTGTAGATAGGCAAAGAAGACTGTTTCCCTGAAATTTCCTTCGACGTTTCTAAGTCTACATCAGCTAAGAAAATTAGAATATTCGATGTCGTAAAAAATATTATATATCACTGATGTTCGTCCTATACCGAAAGGGGCAAAACATCTTTAAAGGAAAATATAACGAAAACATAATGGATCTTCAGTACATCGATACTGCTGAACAATTGGCCGATATCCTCATCGAGTCATTATGCAAAATGGACTTCGAGCATTTTCAGAAGAAACTAAAAGTTGAACATGAAGAAGTTTCATTTCAATAAATATGAATGTATTGAAATATTGTTTTGTTTCACATCATATCAGTTTTAATGAAATAAGAATGAAGAAAAAAAAAAGAAACTTTCTATGTTTTTAGGACTTTTATTTGTAACTAACGTTGGAGAAATCTAGAGTTTATAAGCTTAAGTGTCAGGAGTGTAACAGTGTTTATGTGGATATGCTGGACATGAAAGTTCCTTCAGACTAGGTAAAAATTATTCGACGTTTTCAAACCATTCCTTGGCATGCAACCACAAGTTTCCGCATGTAAATGATACGGAAATTTTGCACTATGCATAGAAGGGTTACAAACTCAATTATTTAGAATCCTTGGAAATTCACAAGCATAAACATTGCGGGTTTAACCTATTAAATGATCAAATTGATTCAGTTTACTCACCGGTTTTTGAATGGGCATATTCGCATTGTAAACTGTAAATTCAGGTACTCAGTCAAGCCAAGTACCTCTTTTAGTACCTATAGGGGTGGTATATAAGGGATAATGTAATGAACCTCGTTAGTTTATTGTATGAGTTTGAAAATGTCCGTATAGGACGAAATTGTAGCAACGTTAGTTACAAATAAAAGTATTAAAAAACTGAAAGTTTCATTACTCTTTCCTCCATTATTCAATGACCCGTATATTCCTATGGTCCCGGGAGGTTCAGAAACTCAACAAGTAAAGGGCATTTCCCCAAACGTGTTTATACTAACTGGGTTGGCACTGCATTTATAATTTGACTATTTCAGAAAATAACATTGATGATTGAATACAGAAGGGCGTAATGCAACGTATTTATCAAAATAGTCAATGTTTTTTCCAACAATGCAAAAAGAACGACCTTTTTTCGGTTTTGTATTTGGAATTTGAACAATTAATGATTTATTCATTAATTTAATGTCTTCTTTTAATAAATGACACACCTTTTCACGCTGGCATGCTCCATATATTCCGAAAATAGTAGTAACTTTTATCATCAAATATTTTTCATCTGGCGCGTCATTTATAAACCTCTGGACTTGTTCAAACATAAGAGTTTTTGGGCCTATACCTTTTATTTTTCCGCTGCTATTACCTTGAAATATCCGAAGCAAATCCGAAACACGTGTTTTACTATACAATGGCTTCCTCACACGTGTTTATACTGAATCAGTATAGATACACTTAAGAAAGCTATTGTCTAGTGAAACACGTATTGCGGTTTTCCACTGTTCAGTAAGAATATCTCAATGAAGTGTTACTTGAATGCGTTGTACAATGTCGTCAAGTATCGGCCAATTCCATCCCATTCTTAGGTCTCACGAAATGGTTTCGGAATCAATTGTTCATTTAATTGTGTTCAATTAGTTCAGTAATTTGTATTGCCTTGTAGCTTTTTATTACCTAGTACCGTTGATTTGAACAATTATTTTTTCTAAAGAATGGGCAAGTTCGTGATATCAGCTTGACTACAGATTTCCATAATCCAAAGTAACTTATGATCGCAACCGCTTCCAAAGTGGAATCTTTCTCAAACTTTCTCAAGCACCGTGCATTGGGTGGCCTGCACTCAAAGAATTGAGAAAAAGTTAATCCGACTTCTTCAACAGTGTCATCCAGCATAATGGACAGCGTTCGCGATAATTATCGTTCGTTTTGTATCGAAGGTCGGAAAGTTCATAAGGATTTAAGTGGACAAGGACATAATCTACACTGTCAATCTACGATTTGATTCTATTGAAACGTGATCTCGCACGTGAGCCATACAATGTCATCGTGACTGATGCCAGTCCTGTGGACTGAAGATACGCCGACGTTGCTTTTCGCCGACGACATTCGGTCGGGATAAATATGTCACTGAGAGTGGATGTATCGAAATTTGATATTGAGAGCGTGATTCCGGAAATGATTAATGATTGGTTCTTGAAGTTTATACCTGTTCTCATCTCGTGAATGAGGGCACGAGTTTATGGTGATGTAGATGTGGAATTACTGTTTTGACAATTTACTTGCAATATATTCCTAACGAAAAGTGATAATTTGACAATTATAACTTAGGCGAACTCCAATCTCATTTTCCACGAATTCAGGTTCCATTTTTGATAGATTCAGTGACTAAGTTACCTAAAAATATATATTCATTATGATTTGGACTGTAATACTCCATTATTCTTCTATCGAAACTATCTATCGATTTGATCTAAATTGTTGTATGAATCATATACCCCACTACAAAACCCTCTCTTCCCAAGTTTTTCAAAATAATACGATATACTGTTTTAGAATCGCCCTGGATACATTTTGAACCAGTCTTTTGTAGAGCATATTTGTGTAACCCGACGAACGACCTCTGCATCTATGCAGAAAAGATTTTTTTTGCAACAAAAACAATACCTTCCCATCACTATACCTTTGTGTAAATATTCAGCCTTCTGTTTGTATAGAGTGGGCCAAATTGGACACTTTCAAAGGAAAACTCCTGTTTTCAAACTAGATAAATGCAAACTGATGGCTGTGTCTGAGAGTCAAATTCTATGAGAAACTTAATGGTGAAACCGCATATCGAAATCATCATTTCTGAGTTACAGCATGTTTCTAATAAATGTGCATTTTCGAAAAGTTACATTGGACGCTCAAATAACTCACTTTGAAGCCAACCCAACCTATATCCTCTACGCTGGATTATCAAAATACATAACAATCCCACTGATACTAAAAATAAATCTTTTTGTGATATGAATATTTTAGGTCTATTCCATTATATCTCAATTTTGTCTTCGATCTCATTTTCGATAATAACTGTGGGAATGTATGCTTTTTCACACCCTTTCTTTGACATCATTACATAAATCACTATTTGCAATTTGCTTATCGGATCCAATATAATATATGGCAAAAGTACTTACTTATTTCTGATATTTTTGAGTTGTTTGACACAATATGTGTTTTATTGAATCTTTATTGATAGAAACTCACAAAAAATGAAGTCAACTTTATCTCCTGGACCAACTTGGTTTTTGAAACGCTCGTCGGAAATATAGTTGCAGTTTTGTTGTTTGGGAGCAGTGCTTGTTTTGGATAACATAATTGATTTGATTGCACCAACGTAATCGTAAACGTAGTTTCAAAGAATGAAAAAATGAATCAAAATAAAATTTGCATATGTAATAATAAATAAACCTAATCTTTCCAAAGGACGTTCAGAAATTACATTTTTTCCTTGTTTTTCTCACAAATTTTGCTTTTTTTATACAGGTTTGGCAGATGTGCACAATTTTTTTTTCTCATTTTATTTCAATCTCAAATATTCAGGTTTGAAATTGAAATTTTAAATTCAAAATAGCAATAAAATACCATCGTGGCTGATACAGATTGGTACTGAAAGCTGTCGCACCCCTACGAACGACAACCCTCAGAACTCGAAACTTGTGCGAGCTAAGGATTAACGAGGTCTCACCTTTTAATGTGTGATTCCTAACACGCAAGTGTTGGGAATCACATGCAAGTATCTCACGGCGAAACATCGATGTCTACCAGTGAGGATGGCAGTGTTCCAGGTGAGTGCAATTTTTTTACTATTCATTTAGTGTAGAACTCCTGTGAATACTATCATAACGAATATTTGGAATAGAAACTGAGTAGAGAATAGTGTCTTCTGTATAATTCAGTTTTGATATAAAAGTATTCGTTTCGAAAGAATTTTTCTTTCCTGTAATTCAATGTTTATATGAAAGTAGCTATTACAGGAGGGCTTTTTCTTCGAGTTTGTGTCTGAAAGTTACTTCTTTGCATTTGTCAAAACTAGCGCTTTCTAGGCTAGTACTACGATGGATATCCGATTATACTCAAAAGACATTTGAACAAGTTTCCTTACCGAAGTAATTCTTTTAGATCCTTTTCATTCGTTTAGCAACAAGACTTGTTTTGGCGTTCCTCGTCAGTGTAAAAAAAGTGTGATAAAGGCTAAACTGACGTCACACAGTTTATAATATATGAAACCTGTATCATTTGAGACATAATTTGTTTTAACTTTTTTTTTTTGTACACTGGTTCTACTAAATAGTAACAGTATTCAGAAAAGTTTGTTGGGTAACAGTAAATCGTCATCTTAGAACAACAATAAATTAATAAACAATTGTTGCCTTGCCAACGTTTTGATTTTGATCACATTTCATAATATAACGATTTTCATAAAACACACCTAACATAAATGTCATGACTGTTGTCGTTCTTTCAATGTTGTAAGAAGTAATAATGAAATTTTAATAAAATATGTTTTCTGTTGGTGAAAATTTATGTTTGTTTTGTATGGCGGTGAAGCGAGGTTTCAATTATGTGTTAATATGTTTATGTATGCTTTTTTGTGCTCGACGTACCTTTGGATCAGTTTTTTCTTGGTTTGGCAGATGTAGAATTTGTTGCAGTCCGAGTATTGTATGCTGTACCGTTTAGGTTTTTGTCTTCTTCTTTTTGATAGATGTTTATTTTTTGTGTTTTTCTCGGGTTCGACTTGTAAGTGAATATTACAGATGTTCAAGGGTTTGAAGATGTTTGTTAATTTTTTGGTTTGGTAACCTATGTATGTGAATGCAGTCCATCTTTGTGTTGTTTTATCTGTTGGAGTAGTTTGATCCTTGTTCTGTATTTTACGTTCGATTCTATTTTCTAATGTATCTATTGTCTTTTTGGGTATATCCGTTCTCGTTTGCTATTTGGTATATAATTTTCCTTTCCTTGTTCCGAACTTCATTGCAAAGTGGTATTCTTAGCATTCTGTAGATGAATGTTTTTTAGGCAGCCATTTTGTGTGAGGGTGGGTGGTTCGAACTTACACAACGTACACAAACAAGCTTCACCATTCACGCAATTCAATAGAGGAAACCGTATGAACATCTGGGAAAACCTAAACATCCATTAATTCAAAAGACATAATTCACTTATCGAAGAACAAATATAAATTAAAACACAACAAGACCTAACATTCAATATATTCTACGAAATAATACACATTCCTAGAAACAATACACCTAGAGAAACACCAACAAAAAGAATGTTTCCTGATGTAACGCAAATTCAATGAGACATCCGGATGAAAGGGGAGGACAAATAAATACCTGCCCAAACCTTAATCAATGAAGCATCAACAAACTCACTAAGGCGATCTAACCGTATACAAGAACAAACAAGAAGATAAAACGCTCAGTTTGAGTATAGCCATGAAGATGATAGCACATTCTGCTATCGAAAGCGCATATAATAATTAGAAGTTATCAAAGCTTCAAATGTTTTTTGTAAACAAGTAATAATATTAAAATACGAAACTCAATACGGTATATCTGTTCGATATTAGAATATGATAAATACTTTCAACATACCTCATAAGTACATCGTATATGTATGCTGTTGAGAGAACTTATATTATATCAGTGGAGATATATATTAATCGGAATTCCAGGAATCTAAACCTCACAGCGTTGAGTAGAGTAGAAATTTGAAAAATGAATATAAATTTATCGAGAGGAAATGACATTATACAACTAATAGCTTTTGAAATTCATGTGTGCATGCTAGATCATCATAATTCATCTTTTGGTTGTATATTCACTCAATTCATTATTGCATATTTCTATTTACCTAAGGAAAACTGTATGTTGATTGATTCATGAATGGTCACAGTATGCTGATTTTTCTTGATAAAACAAGCGGTACAATGATGTACAAAAAATATTGAAAACCGTTAGCACATTATTCATGCTTTGGATTCACTCAATTAAAATTATTATGGCGTTGTCTCACGCGAATATGACCATTTCATATAGATATATAGTCTTAACTTTTTCAGAAATCATAACTGATATTTAGGAAATATATACAAAAGTTCAAATGAATCATTACAAAATTGAAATGGTGATGATAATAACAATAACTTGAAATAGTTGAACACAATTCATAGATGGATTTTGAGAATCTTATTGGGCGAACCAATAACATTTCGAAATAAACAGCTGTGTAACGAATCGAGTTTATTTGATGTCAGGATTTTTTTTATTGAGCTGTGATCCTCAAAATAAAAAGAAATACTTCCCAAATTTGTGGCACATCAACATAATACCAGAAGTAAATATAATTAGTTAACCGTAAAACAATACTGCGGTAAAACAATAGGACAGCGTCATTGTGTCGAAATAATGAATATCAATATTATCAATACCATCAAGAAAAAAACAAAACATTGGCTGTTAGATTGCCAGAGAGAAGAAACTTCTTCAGGGAAATAATTTAGTTTCGCAAATCTGTTTTAAATCATATAAATCAAATATGCATGGACACATTTGTACAAATTAAAAACCACATTCACAAATTGTATCTCACTTTTACCAGATATCGCTCTTCAGAGACATTTCATATTTAAATTTTTCAATTTTTATTATTTGATGGAATGTTTAAGTGTTATAAATTTTATCACCAACTCTCAATTCTTCATTGTGCTATTCTCAATTATCATTATATTTTCTTATTGTTAACCATCTACTGTTCTATGTAAAGTCATGTTAATAGACATGAACCATTGAGATATTCGATTTAGAAATGTTATCGGTCAATTTGCATGTGTTTTGCATACAGACATTCTAAATAAAAGGAATCAGTAGATTCAAACAAGATGATATAGTTTCGTCGAGTAAAACTGTTTGCTCTCTATTTTTTCATTTCGATGTTAGTTGTGGATCTTCTTTCGAACATTCTGATTGAAAACTGAGCTTTTTCAAATTTTCCAAGTAAATGTGCCTTTACTGAAATAATTTTTATTCGTGATTCGTGGCTCAAAAATCATCAGAAGCGTTAATAGGACTGTAAATAATTCCTTCTGCAAAAATACATGAAAAATATATATCGTGAATCATTCAAATATAAGGTTAAAGGTCACAAACATTTATTTTCGCCATCTCGTTTCCTATGGGTTTTTCGCTATTTTTATTCACTGATTTATTCACTGATGAGAATTGAATTCCCAACAAATTTAGTTTCAAACAATTTTTTATACGTTGAATCGTATTCGAGATAAAGGGTGGAGAGCGGAAGTCACATACAAGCGATGGTTTCACTGAAACTTGAGCTTCAGTGACGAACATTATTTATTCATTTTCACCATTCTGTATAATCAATGGTACTGGAGTTTTATTCCAACACCAAACCGTTATTTCTAAGACATCACCAAGTGATCGCAACACGTGTGGAACGAAGATTGAACAGTTCAATCTTCTTCTTGAATATGATCACTTGGTGATCGAAACTCGTGTGAAGGTATTGAAAATAACGGTTTGATGTTGAAATAAGACTTCAGTAACATTAATTACTATACCAAAGGTTCCAAATAGTGCATCACAAGTACAATCTGTATATGTAGAATAGGGCGGGCGAGTGTAAGCCCACAGCACTTAGGCCATATGTGACCCATTGAACATCCTCCCGAAGAGCTGTCCTCCTAGGTCATCGTCCATCTTGTCCTTTCCAGGAAGGTGGACAGGTCACTTGGAGACATCTCCTATATACCGGCAGGTGTAGGCCAAGACTCGCCAAACACACTCTCTTATTGACGATAACTCCAGGCACTCGCATAGGGCATGGCTGACACTCTCATCATCCTATATAATTACAGATTATTTCAGTCATCATTAGTGAATAAACATTTTTTTTTTACCGTAGTGTGCGCTGGTCAGGCCCTATCCCCCGAAGCCCCGATACATTCGGGAGGGCGCGCCAGCATAATCAACCAATGACCACTCCCCACACCGTGGGGTAAGTGATCATTGGGTCCNTAGACCCAATACTCGGTTCTCAGAACACGAGACTAGGGTTTGCACAACCGATCCGTTCGGAGGGGTGAGAGGCAAGGTGGGGTGGGGCCAAACCCGTTGATTTGTCTAATGATGACGTCCACTATGACATGAGACAAGCGAACCGAAAGATATCCTGATGCATTTTCATGAAAGTAGTGAGCTAATGCAAATAGGATACAAGTCATGAATATATACTCGGTCATGTGAAATACCATGCCGCCTTTTTCGCTCAAAATCTACAAGATTATATAGTCGGCAAGGCTATATAGCTCCTGACCAACCTGTTCACGAAGTGGTGAAAGTGCCATTTCTACCTCCCGTTAGCTTGTTTTAACATGAGCGACACAAGCAGGGTGCCTCATGAGATTCCTGTAGCCATTACAACTGGCTCGGGTTCCATTATGTTAACACTGCCGTGTACAATGTCTTTCAAGCACTTTCCCAGCAGGAATGGTGGAATGTTACTTATTCGCAAACTTGGATGGCGATTACACCAGATGGTGTAATCGCATTTATCGCATTTCCACCGCATTTATCACCAAAAAATCCGACAGATCTCTTATCGGAATTAGCGGGATATAATAAAGTTGGTGCCATAAACATGCTTGCCGCTTCGATCCTACACCACTCTATCGTGGTAGTCAACTCGACGTGAAGACCCAAAAAATTATGCAAGTAACATTGTATAAAGTTATACATTCCCAGACAACTGAAATGTCATAACAGAATGGTTTTGGATGGAGCCTATGAAGTCATCAGAAGTTCTGATTCCCTCCTCTGTATGATCCGTGACCATGAAAAAGTTGGAGTTGGAGCATTTCTCTTCAAGGCAGCTGAGTTAGCGAGTAATGAACTAGGTTCAGTTTTCGACACAGAACGACGTGATTACAACTTTGTCACTCAGTTGAAACTCGTTCAACAAAAAGTCCTCATCAAAGCCACTGTTTTCATTTCATTAATGACATAAGGATGATCCAATTCCTGGAGTCACATTTAAACAACATTGAAGACTTTGGCTTGCTTTTCTCAGGTAGAGTGGGCTCAAGTCGTCAACTTAGGGGTTCATCATAAGCTGTCAGGATAGTGTCTTCAAGACCTTGATTTACCCTGCTTTTCTACTACCTTTGCTATTCCTACGGTTTCGACGAGTGACAGGTGTTTCCTCACGCTCCGGGGGATATTGAATCCGTTTTTGGAAATGAACAGTTGAAAAAATATTGGTCGGACAAATGCGGAAATAGGTTATTCTTAACTCATCACCACTGCTTATAGAACATGATTTTTTGATACAATGATCATCTACCTTAGGACTTGGTAAGTGACCATTGATGAATGATAATGATGCGCCTTCCGAATGAATGGAAGCTTCGCGTATAGGGTCTGACCAGTGCAATCTTCAAGGATAGGTTACAATAATATGATATAATTTCAATATGATAAAATAATGATAGTATCACTCATAATGATGTCAGTTCCAATAATTTTTCTTCAGGCAGCCATAAATTTGTGTAAGAAATGGCAAACAATTCATGGACCACCAAAATTATGTGTGTTGGAAGGCAATGAGTCTGCTGACTCCCTTGCAAAGGAGGGTGCTGCAAGCATCTTCATCGGACTAGAACCTGTCATTGGAATCGTTTTAGGTTTTGCCAAACAAACATTGAACACCTGGATGGCAAGAAGATTTTTGGACTTCTGGCAAAATCTTCCAGGATGGACTCACTCGAAGACGTTTATTCGCCCTTCGGAGCTTGATACCAAACAGTTGAATTTCATCAGTTCGGACTTCCATTGTCTACTATATAAAATGATATGAAATCCCTGAAACAACTAAAAAAGAAGAATTAAAACTGAATAGCTGAAAATAACAATTATTTTAAGCAAAATAAACCTGAAATGAAATAATAGTCAAATAAAATACAAGTAAAATAGAACAATTGAACAAAAATAAATAAAAATAAAGTAATGAAATGAGAAAATAAAAATGAAAAATTGAGAGCTTTCAAGTCACGTTAGTTCACGACGTTTCGATTGTTAGTATCTACAATCGTCTTCGAGTGATGAGTTCAACATCAGAGTATAACATCATGACCTGCTTCAGATCCGGTAACACTATCCGTAGCAGCCTCACGAAAACCACGCCACCAAACGCGGACTGCGATTCCAAGAATTGCATTTACCGGATACCCTGTGAGTGCGGAAAATCCTATATTGGTAAAAAAAAGAGGCCATTGAATGTTCGCATTGCCGAGCACAAGAAACACACACAGCGAGGGGAAACCA
>NW_019293115.1:11639-31939 GCF_000500325.1 Leptinotarsa decemlineata | reverse complement strand
CTTCTTATCAAATTTTGGAAAATTATTTTTACGCCTGATGCTTTGTTTCAATTTTTCCCAAATCAACTCGATGGGATTGAAAACACAAAAATATGGGGGAAGTCTCAGTACGGTGTGTCCATACTTTTCAGCAATACTATCAAGGGTATCACTTTTTTAAATGTTTTTGTCTCTAAAACTTCAAGTAGTTGATTTTTGATATAGTTATCTTCAAAATACAAATTGTTATCCATTGAAAATCTTTCCTCGAATTTTTATTCGGTACTTTGATGAGCAGTCGCGAATGATAGGAAACGTTGTCGAAAACTATTACACCATTCGCATCCAAATTTGGGATCAATGTATTTTCAAATCATTTCTCAAAAATATTAGCTTCCATGTTCTTATGATAGTCAACATTGCAGTCCTCAAGTTTTTTTCCACATAATTTAGGCGTACACATTTTCGAACCATCAGTCCACCCTTTCGTAACTGTGTCGTGAGTGTCATAACAAGTTTCGTCCAAATAGAAAATTTGCCGTTGTTCTTGTCTATATTCAGTTATTTGTTCTAAGTATTTGTAACGCAATCCTAATCCTAGTTTCTTTCTTCAATTCTGAAGAGTTTTGTCACAGCAGCTCACGTTATGGCCGGAAGTATTCAATTTCTTCTTTATGATTTCAATTGTAGGAATCTCATTGTTTTTGTAACAGTCGTATATTATTTTTTTCTAATGATTTCATTAGATGAACATCTAAAGATTTTGGCAATCCCGCATCAAATCGCGTTTTGCGTTCATGAGGTTTGTTTTTGACTATTTTACGTACAGTTGAGAAAGAAATATCGGTCAAATCTGATGTTGCTTGTAATAGTTTTTTTCTCTCGGAACCAAACTTGATATGTAGATTTTTATATACATTGAAATATACTCTCTGTGTTTCAATATTCAAATGCATCCGAATTTTATTCACTGGTATCTCTTTTACGCATTGTTCACCATCGCTATTGGAATCACTACACAGGAAAAAGTCTGCGTTGTTATCACATTCGTTATTACTATTAGTACTCGTCCAAAGACGCCACATTTTGAACAAAAAACAAAAATTTTAAGTAATAATAACTTCACCATTATCGAATTTCAACACTCAAATCGCGATCAGTTCCTGAACATTGACAACATGACTCTTCTAACCATCCTCACATTCTATTGGTCACCGTAACATGACTTCAAATTTAATTTTATGACTCTTCAGCCAATCATAAAACTCGGTTAATAAAAATTATCCAATACGAACCGCCAATTCTTCAGTCCACGTGGACTGATTCATAGCGGCATTATTCCTTTGTATTGGTTTTTTTGGCCTTTGACTTCACCGAAGCTTTAAGAATTACTATATCGATTACATCGACTATACCAAATGAAATAAAATTAAAAATTTTGTTATTGCTTGCGACTTTGTTCGTGTGGTACACTGTTTTTGGGTTTCCCCAGTTCTACTACAACAGAATGTTGTAATTATTTTGATTTATAGGAAAATCAATCCACTATCACTTGAAATATAGTCCATCAAAGTTTGTGTCAAATCACCCGAATAGTATTTTTATAGAATTGAGTGTCAGCAAATGTTTTACTCGAATCTTTGAACTGACATTACCTTTTCATTTATCAATTTCTTGATATAAATCAAACACTATTGAATGTACAATTTGAAATCGGAATATTTTTTACTGTGTAGTGTAGATGATCCAAATTTTATACCCACCACAGATTAACACTTCAAACGTTCGCAAACGTTCGCAAACGTTCCACATAGCGAAAGAAACAGAAGAAATACCGACACTTTTTGATCGTTCCGCCTGCCGATGCCGATAATACACTTCATTGTTGACAAAAATAATCGCCCACAAACACATAAGACGTCATAGACATATTATGAACATGTGACATTTGAATGTAGTATCCTGACCATCATATTTCCCAGACTACGGTGAGTAGAACAGAACAAAAATTTCTTGAATTCGTAAATGTCAAAGAACTTCCCAAAGCTGGGGGATCAAATCTGAACGACGACAAGAAATTATATGTTTTATTATTTTTTGATGAAAATCCACAGACACCTACAAAAAAGTAGCTGGTGAGAATTTTGAAATAGAATAGAATAGATCAGAATGTCGACGGAATCCGATGTTTCCAAAAACATTTCTCTCGATGAGGCAACATTGGCTTATATGGAATCGCAAACAAACAGAATTTTTGGTATTGAATTACGCAAAATCCGCACTGGATGAGAGGTCACACTCACTATCATATTGAAGTGAACGTTTGGCCTAGCATAATGAATAATACAATAATTGGACCATATGTTTTTAAGGAGACAGTAACTGGGACCAGTTACTTGGATTTTTCACAGAATGTTCTAATACCTGATTCATAACAACGTTTTCATGATCGTTTCAACACCGTTTATATCAATACAAACATATTTTTCAAACAACATGGAGCTACAAAACATTATGCAGCAACAGTACGAGATCATCTGAATCAATCAAGTTTTTCCTCATCGATGGATCGGTAGACGTGGCGAAATTGTATGGCCAGTCCGTTCTTGCGATCTGACTCCACTTGATTTTTGTTCTGTGGGATTATTTAAAATAAAAAATTCACAAGAGAAAACCAACTGGTATTGATGACTTGAAATACCGCATTAGGAAAGGAATCAACCAAATCACCACAAATATGTTGGAAAACGTTGTCGAAGAATTTCAATACGTCAGGAGATGATCGGTTCATTTTATGAGCATATGCTTCAGACTGTTATAATTTCAAATATTGTTGAAAACGTTGAATAGTATTTTTATTAAACTGTACAAATTGAACATTTGAATTTTTTTCATTACCAACTTCCAATCATAGGAAAATACCATATTGCTGAAAAAAGGATTGAAACATTCTCAAACGAGGTATCATACGCTACCCCTTTCCATTTTGAATTTTCATAAGGGTAGCTATAACCCCTAGGGGGTTGATGGGGCGGTTGAATGATATTATTGAAAAAGTGTATTTTCAAATATAAAAATTAACCGGTTCAGGATTTTTCATTTGCATTCATAATAACATAGAAAATGTATTTACCCGTTAGTTTAGGACCGCACTGTACCTAGACAACATAACGTGAACTGTCAGTTGCGTTTTGTTATACCGAATGAACAATGAACGTGAGCTATTATGATGAATGTGAGCTGTCAGTTGCATTTAATTATAACACGGTACTATTAGCACCAATATATTGCCTCTTTCATTATTATTTTCATTGATGGAATATCATAATTCAATACTTATTATTCTATTCCCGACGAAGACAAATCCAAAAACACAAAATTCTTTAGAAAAAGGGTCCAGCCTTTCTTGGGTTATTTCATTAGTATTATCATTCTCATTGAAGAAATAGCATAATTTCATACTTATTATCCTATTCCCGACGAGAATAAATCCAAAACACGAAAACCACATAAATTGGTCCAACCATTCTTGAGTTTTTTATCATTTTCATCATTATTTTTATTGATTAACTATCACTTATCAATACCTATTATTCTATTCCCGACGAAGACAAATCCAAAAACACAAAAATCATAAAAATTGGTGCAGCCGTTCCCGAGTTCTTTTATTATCATTATCATTATTTTTATCGATGAAAATTTGTTCAGCCGTTCTTGAGTTCGACTATTATTAATATCATTATCATTGATAAAATATCATTCTTCGATACTCATCATCCTATTCTCGATGAAGACAAATTCAGCAACGCAAAAATCATTGAAATCTTTCCAGCCGTTCTTGGGTTCTTTCACTATTATTATTATTGATAAAATATCATATTTCAGTACTCATCATCCTTCTCCCGATGAAGATAAATTGAAAGACAGAAAAATCATAAAAATTGACAGGATCATTTTTCAATACTTTATGTCAAATCTAAAAACACAAAAATCATAAAAATTGGTCCAGTCGCTCTTGAGTTATAAATGGTGTAACTAACACGACTTTGTTTTATTTATACAGAAAATATCAATTTCGAGAATCCTATGATACAACAAATAAAATAAAGTCATACATCAAAATAGTTTTCACTCAAATCTTTTGGGCCATTCTCGAAATTAGTTCGCAGAGAAACAGAAGAAGCAGTCACAGCTATAAACTCCACATAAATTTCTAACAATCCCACAATTTACTCGTATTTGAACTCCATAGTGTTGTCAAAAAAAAAAAGGGTCATAATCATGTACTTCATGTATCAGAAATATACGTATGGAATATACAAGTAATATACACAAGAGTGCCCTAGCCATTGAACATGCGAACGACGCTCAGGGAAACAGCTGTACATGTTACCACCTTTTTGCGTCCTAGCATACCCCTCAATCTGAAGGAACTCGGGGTTTTTGATAAAATATGACTCTCCAGATTCAAAATAATAAAAGAGTTTATCATGCATTGACTCAACAGTTTTTGGCGTCAGTATACCCATTCGAATTTTATATTTTTCAGCACCGAGGATGGGGTAGCGAATTGGCACCAGAACGACTCTCTGATATTTACAATAAGCAAATCGAATTGTGGGATCAAGTTTCCAGAAGAAGTTCCTTGTCTGCATTATCTCTTGCTTCCATCACTCACAAATCTTACACGAAAGAAGAGAAAGAGGATGACAATAATAGAAAAAGTTCACCAACGAAGGCTTTTCGAAACGCAGAAAATTCTGCCAGGATGATTAGGGATATTATCCGGCATCATCTAGAAAGAACAACAGGTGGTTCAGGTAAGACATGTAATACGCAAAGTACCCAATTACCAATATTTTGTTTAGAATTTGACGGATTGATTTTATCACCAACTCGTGAGAAGCTCGAACCTACCATTCCAAGGAGAGACGACGATTCAAGAGGTTCGCAAAAAAATAGTCCGAAGAAAAGTTCGCCAATGAAATCATCTTCCCTGAAAAGGACAAATCAAAAAACTAAACAAGGTGGGCCAAAGAAACGTAAGTAACCAAAATGGGGTTACTTCTATTTTTATTTGAACGTGGATTTTAAAAATATTTGAATTTGCAGTACGGTCGCAATCTGTTGGACCGACAACTGAAACTAATGTTGAAAAAAAGTCTCCAAAACGTCAGTCTAGATCTATCGCTGCTAAGGATGGGAGAAAGTCTTCAAATGAAACGCCTTCCAACAAAAGACCTAGACCTTGTAAGCTTTAATTACGCCTTAACTTCGAATTTGAAACAGAGTAGTGGAAATTGAATATAACTCCAGAACCTCGCCTAACGAGATAGTTTTCGCTGTATCAAATTCGAACAAATAGAGAACGTACCAGTGTGTGCCAAGACTCGTGATGTTTGCAGCTTTCTTTATTTTATTATGTTGTTCTTTCTCAAACATTTTTTATGAAATCATGGCATCTCAACCTGAAAGACATTTGTTTCCTGAAGATGACAGTAATCACTATTGAAATGATTGGGATGTAGTGTTACGAGAGTACACTTTTAGGCTTGTTGCATTCTTTGAAGCAGGGATAACCCTTCTGATTTATTTTTTGATTTCCATGGAATTATTTTCCAGTAGCTCAACTTTTTTCCGATTTCATATCATTTTCTAGAAACATGCGGATTCGTTTTCCGATGGCAATCCAGGTTAGCTTCTCAAATTTCTGCTACCGCAGTTGTCGATTGATTGGTTAAACCACCAACACTGACATAAAAACTTGGCAAGTTGACTTGGGTGTCACACCAATAGGTGGTTCCACTCATGTTTTGCTTGCGTTCACACAGTTATTTTTATCAAGTACTTTTCTTGGTTTTTCACATTTTGTCTTCAACCGAGGACCGCCTGCCCGGTACTGATGATGCCCAATAGGCTAAAACAGCTGTCTGCCGGTGGCTCTTGAATTGAAATCAATATGGGAATTATCAGAATAGTACTTTTTATCTCTTGATTTTCATGGAATTATTTTCCAACAGATTGACTGCATTACCCTTCAGCCTTGGTTATTATAGTTCCGAGAATGTATGTACCTCGTGGAAAAACAAAGTTTTCTCCTAGTAAAAATGGCATAAAGAAATCGTAGTTATGTTTTGATGCCGTTATTTTCATTTGAACATATTAACACGATTCTGAATGGACTAAGCGACCGCGAACAAGTATTTTGTTTGATGTACCGCCTTCTTCTCGATCTTTTCTGAACGCGAACAAGCATACGTTCGCTCACTCGCTAGCCCGTACTCACCAGACGATTATTGATGCAGAATGCTCCTTCACTCTTGTTCGCTCGTGCTCGCTTTTTTAGTGAATACGCACATTTACACTCGACTGGCTCGGTGAGCACATAGTCACGTCAAAGTGTTCAGTCTGAACGAGGACCAACGGTGCAAAGACGTACTTGCAGACGATTGCAGTGGTTTTCTTGACATTCTGACAGCGAGGTATGTGGCATAATCGATACAGTGTCGACAAATTCCACACTCATAGCAGTTATCCATCACCTGTGTGTACAAATGCTATGTGATCGAGTTCGATGGTATATGAATACCTCTGTACCCAAGATCAAGCAGCTAAGGCCATATTTCCTTATACTTCATTACGTATATGCAATCTTTTCTCAATGTCACCATCAGACACAGTCTTCAAGGTCATAACAACGACTCTTTTTTGCTTGAGCAGCTCCTTGAAGATCCTCTCAATATCATTGTGACGCCATAGTGGTGGGATGAGGGATCAGAAATGGATGCCTTTGAATACGATGTGACTCCAATAGCGTATTTGGAGTTAGACGATGCTACGAGTTAACGGAAGAAACTTTCAAAATCGAATGTAAACTATGGAAATATAATAAAGGAAAAATGAAGAGTTTTGATACAAGACATGATTGTGTTGGAAGATTTTTTTCATTTGAAAATAACCGCATCAAATTTATGCTTATTAGCGGCGAAAATGATATTTACAAGCAGTAACTAGAATAATTACAACATTATATTTTGCTGGAAAAGTTCAGAGCACTCAAGTAATTCAAAATCTTGTTGGAATTAAAATAACCCAAACTCAAGGTTTTCTGAGTATCCTTCGATATTTTGTACATTTCCCTTTTTGATTAAAACACTTGACACTACACTATGATACGTTGTACTGTCAGTGCAAATTCACAAATGTGGCACTGTGGTTGATCTGCTAGAGATATCAAGTATTCGTGCTCCATAGTTCCATGTTCCGACTTTGGGTTCCCATTCTCTGAGTTTGAATCGAGTATACTGCCACCCAGTGTTCCACTTACTCAACAATATGTTCTTGAAGTCAAGTCAAGTAAAGTGTATCGGACTCCCTCAGGGCCTTACAACAATGTATAGCCCTCCTACACACTTGAAGCAATTATGGAATATATGAAATAGAATAGCGTTTCTTTGCAGATAGACATAATTTACAGGTTATAATAATTGAATACATATAGCAAATAAGCACAAGGATGTTCCACTGAAGTTGACAATTGTTAGTGGTTTACAAATAATACAGTTTACAAATAAAAATGTATTATCTACTACTAGCCACTAACAAGTGACAACTTCAGTGGAACATCCTTGTGCTTATTTGCTACATGTATTCAATTATTATAACCTGTAAATTATGTCTATCTGCAAATAAACGCTATTATATTCTATATATTCTATAATTGCTTCAAGTGGGTATGAGGGCTATACATTGTTATTTTCTGCGAAGGGACCCAAAATAGGATGATTTTCTTGTTGAGCATCTGGAGTTCGAAAAATCATTGTTCAATGGGAATTCCAATGGGGTGTTTAATATACATCCATTGAATGAGTTGTAAGGCCTGAGTGAGTCCGATACACTTGACTTGCCGTAGCGGAGGGCTTGAAGGATGACAAATGATTCTCCAGTTAGTATTGTTGCTGTTTCTGAAAGTTTGAAGGTCAATGCAACATGGTCATTCACTACTGCAGCTCCTACTCCGAAATGTGTATATTTCTTCAGGGTGGTCGTATTGGTCCAGGATTTGTCGAAAATTTAGTTTGATAATGTTCTTATTTGTATCTTGTTTGGGAAACTGAGATAGGAAAGTGTTCATGATAGGAGTCTGCATGAGCCATAGTGATGCAGATTTGATGCTTGTAGGATACGGGATTCAAAATGACTCCATTTGTAAGGAACTAATGTGTCGTCGGATCCTTTCGTAAAATGGAGGATCAGTTCTTGGCCGATACTTTGTTGAAAACCGATTCGTTATTGCGTTTCTGTAAGTGGGAATGTTTTTTCATAGGTGCAACTGCGGCAGCATAAGACAAACTCAACTGAGGTCTGCGAAAACTGAGGAAAGGTTCTCCTAATTCACAGTGAAGGCTTCTCACTGGCGTAGTCGTATGAACTCCTGTGATTATGAACAGTGCAGAATGATGTATTGGATCCAGTTGAAATAATGTTCTTCGTTCAGCAGAAGTATATGCAATATAACCATAATCTAAATTAGAGCGTATTTAATATATCTACAGCAGCAGCGGTGTTGAACCTCCTGCACCCTATTGTTTATGAGCTAGGTGTTTGAGTAAGTTTATTCCTTTTTGGCAGTGCATGATAGCACTGAATGTCTGATATGTAGCTTCCAATTCAATTGTTGGTCGAACATCAATCCTAAGAATTTGATGTGGGTTACGAATATACATTTTTTGCTGAACGGGTATTTTGAAGAAGTGTACAAGGTCATTGAGTTCTATTAGAAATAGAGTGAGGTTCATTATCGAGCTCTTGAGAATTCCTTCTTCTTGAATTTCATAATGTGATAATGTACCATTTACTCGAACTTGAAACTTTTTTCCAAAAGGAAGTTCTGTACAAATAAACCCCATTGTTTCAATTTGTCCAGAATATGATAACGCTACACAGTCAAGAAAGCTTTGTTGATGTCGAAATAGACCGTCATGGACTTCTGTTGGTTTGTAAAAGCCTCGTGAATAGTGTTCTCCAGGTCTATTATATTATCTAAGGTAGACATTGAACGTGTATTTGAAATTTTTTTGAGTAATTGGCACATTGTACACGTAATGGATATTGGTCGATAAGATTTTGTTTGAAGGGCTGATTCATTCGACTTCAGAATGGGGATAATTAGTGTTTGTCTCCAAATTTGACAAAATGCTCATTCGGTCCAAATTATATAGATGATTCGTAGAAGATTCTTTGCAACGTTTGGTAGGTTTCTCAAGAAGAAAGCTAGTATTTCATCTTGACCTGGGAAGGTATCTTTCATTGAGATAAGTGCTTCATGGAACTCTTCGTTAGTGATTGGTGAATTTATTGGGTCTTTATTGTCTGTTATTATTGAAAGTCTGTCCGTCTGTTTTTTCCGTTAATCAGCTGTCGCCCCCATACGAACGACAACTTTCAGAAGTTGAGAAACTTGTGCGAGCTAAGGACTAACGAGGTCTTACCTTTCAACGTGTGATTCCTAACACGGAATATTGGCGAGGATTTCTGCTCTTATTTGAATGTAATGAAGTCTTCATCGAAGTTTTCCTTGGACGAATGTTGGCCGTATTGTTGTGCAAATTCTCTAGCTACATCTTTTTTCTGAGTAATGGTTAATCCATTTTTTCAGTGTAGCCATATCATAGTTTGAATGTATACCTGAAATACCTTCGACTTTTCTCCACATTTTGGTCATTTGCATATCACTATTTTTACTTTGTGTAAAGTTTCTCCTTGATTCTTGCTATTTTTCGTGATGAGTCTCGTGTAGGGTCTGCTTTTGTGGAATTCAGTGTTGAGCACCTCCGTTTTAAGATAATTATATCTTCCTAGTGTGGTTTTGCTTGCTTTCATCGCAGTGTCACATGCTTTGTTCCACCACGGTACATGTTTGCGTTTTTTCAGATATTTTAATTGATTCATTTGCAGCATCTATAATGAGGTAGTTGCAGTTTCTAATGGTTATGTCTTTGTTATCTGAGATTTCGAATATGTAGATAGTGTTTTCAATTGAGCTTGAATACTGTTCTCATTTTGAATTTTCAATGTTCCAATTTTGGGATAGTACTCCGTCACTTTTTGAGGGAGTTTGTTTTGAATCGTGTAATATAATTATGGGATAGTGGTCGCTACCAAACAAATCGTCTAGTATTACCCATTCTATGCGTGTCAAGGTGTTGGGGTCACACATTGCTAGATCGAGTACCAATCAATTTTCAGTCAAACATGGTTTCAGAATCATCGTTGCGAATAACAAGGTCAGCATTATTGAAGATATTCTCTAGTTTTCGCCCCATAATGTCCATATGAACTGACCCCCAGGCAATATTTTGTGCGTTGAAGTCTCCAACAACAACTCGTGGTGAAGGGATTTGGTCTTACAGTGTTTTCAGATCTTGCTCATCTATATCAATGTTCGGTAGAAAGTAGATGTTGCAATCGAACATTTTTCTGGTGCTAGGATAGTAATCGCTGTTGCTTCCAAATTTGTTGTTAGATCGATTTTGTTGACTGTTTTGTTTGATCGAATGTGAATAGCGGTTCCGCCACTAGATCTTCCATCTATATTACGCTTCTGAAAAAATCCATTGTGATTTTCCAAGTTGTAGGTATTATCATTACGAAAATGCGTTTCTTGTAAACTGAAAACGTCTGGTGAATGTTCTGATGAAAATATTTCAAGCACATTCAAATGGATGTAATAATTGAAGTTCCGTTGTAAGAGTTTATTTATTTATTGAAAATTATCAAAAAAGGTTGATATCAGTATAGTTGGTTCGACGAGTCACTCTGTGGGTTAAGGGTGGTCGGTATAATTCATGGCAATGCTCAAGAATAGATCTTTTAGTTTAGAGTTTATGGTAGAAGTTTTTTTTTGGTGTTCCATATAATCCTTTATGGACTGCATCATTTCTGGTTTGATTAAGGAATTTATTTTATCGGTTTTAGGATTCTTGGGGGTTATTCTGGGAGTAATGTAAGTTGGCGTTAGAATTTCTTCGACACCACGTTTCCCAGATTAGCGGTCATACTGCAAGGTGGGTTCAACTGTGCCTTCAGTAACATGAATTTGTTTACTAATATCTAGATGGGATCACTGGATGTGGAACTTTGTTTCGGGGGATATTGAGAGATACAGTGGGAATCTGGGTAGGGCATTTGGAGGAAGTCTAACCGGAAAGTTACTTTCGAAGCATTTTTCATTATCGTGGGATAGAAAAACGCGATAAGAAGTATCATCGTGGAATATTTCGATAGATTCTCTGATTTCAGAATTTTCTGGTGATGTAATATACACTTGTCGCCTGAAGCTAAAAATGTGACCATATTCTGAGTCCGTTACTCCGGCCCTTAAAAATATTACCGGTGATATTAGAGTCGAACCTATTTTCTGAAATTTTACAATGAGAATATCATGTGAAATTAAAGGACTGATATTGGAAATGATCATTCGGTCTGAAGGAGATATTAGTCTACGGGCTCTAATAATCTCTCCGCCTATGTTGATACATCCGTGTTCCTTGAGAAATCTGTCAACTATGTTCTTATTGCAGGTGAATACATATCCTATTGTTGGAAATTCTAAATGAAAATATAATGTTTTTTAGATGGATAGTAGGTCCTAACTGAAGAAGGTATTCTTCAACATTCTCTATGGCATTTAAAACAATAGCTTGCTTGGTCCTTCGTAGGAAAATTAAAAGGTGATGGTTTACTCACTGCAGATGAGTATGAAAAAACATTGGAATTTCCGCTACATTGTGAATTATTTTGAAGCAGTTGTGTTTAGGTGGGAGTTCGTGGGTAGACAAAACACCCATTGTATCATCGAACATCTTGTCTATGAAATAAAGAGCTGCCCTGATGCCGGCTCTGCCTTGAAAACAAGAACAATAGACGATAAGGTTTATGCATAATAATGATTTGAACCCTTGAATTCTCCAGCAGATTTCCGCTCTTTACAGCGTATCAAAGGTGAGTTTGTGCTCACTAATTAATTAGGCAGTTGTCTTCTACTAGTATGTCACACACAGATTCAATTAGAAATAGTCGGACATGAAGGTACAAGCTGTTAGGCGTGTCGCAGTCAGAACCGAACTCGTGATAGAAGATCTGATCCTCAACTTCCAACATATCTTCACGTTTCTTACGAGAACAAAGAATTTCGGTGTGGAAAAAATAATATTAGATTGAAACTGAAGATATATCCCGCGTATGAATTGGCCTTAAGTTTTATGTGACGCCACATGACCTAGAGTTACGTTATCAGTAAAAGTCAATATTTTTTGTGAGAAATATATGAATGGAATAGATGATCGGACAATTAGGTTTGATACTTTAACATGCAACATTCGGTGACTGTGCACACTTAGTCAAAAAGTGCTGTGATGAACATGTCATATATCAAATCTCATTAACTACACCTCACGATTTGATCTCCACAAACTTTACTTGAGAAATATATCATGACATGTTTTGTTAACACACTAGCTTCTTCAACAGTGATTTGAATACATATTCAAATAACTCCACAAACTTCATTTGAAAAATATATCACGACATGTTTTCCTAACACAGTAGCTTCTTCAACAGTGATTTGAATACATATTCAAATCGTGACTTGTAGTTTACGAAATTTCTACGGATCATCATCAAGTAACGCCCGAATCAATCAGAATAATATATCAAATCGAGAGTAAATATTGTAATTCCGGGAGACAGATGATGACTGAATATCAACAGACTAACTAGAACTGAAGTTTATGTGTTCTTTTTACCTATCTGAATCAGTTTGTTATCGTATGATTGTGGAAGATAATGAAGAAAAGCAAATCTTGAGAGTATGTACTCTGTGATAGGCTCTGAAGCGAAATATATCTGAAGTACAATTGTTGTCGATTATCTCTGTCGGCATCAGATTCATACCTGATTTTCATCATGAATCTACTAGATTCCCCTAACGTCAAAGTTTTTCTTTCGTTTCGTATTGCCTTCTGAGGTTCGCATGAACTGCCAATCCTGTAGCAAGTATTTCACGAATTCACTAGATCCCTCTTACTTCAGAGTTTTTCGTTTATTTCATATTGCCTTCCGGAAAATGATCAAACTCACAACTTTATAAATGTACTCATCTTTGCAGGTTTTATGCCAATGATACGATGATATTTATTTTTATAATTTTGAATACATTTATGATCAATACATTTCATATTATTAGACTGACTCATACACATCAAGCATTCATTTGTTTGGATGTGGATATCGATTGAAGTTGTAGTTGGCATTCCAGATGGCATAAAATGATATCATCATATACAGATGGAGAGCATTGCTTATAAATTATACGGAAAATTTTGTTTTGCAGCTGAAAAATATCGGCTTGTTCGAAGTCTAAACTCATATTCAATCAAATAAATAAGTCTCATTTCACCTACCGATATTGTCAATAAGATTTTCATGAATTACTCCGGCTAAAAACTGGAGGTAACAAGGAAATTTGGACTGTGAAAACTAAAACTGCTCCACAGGAGAGTCAGAGATTTGCGATTCTTGCATTTCAAAGTGATATCGAAGACAAGGTTGAAAAAAAGACTGCACTGCATTGCATGTATCTGATACATTGTACACAATGTATCAGATATTCGAATACTTCTCAACGATGAATATATCTCAGCAGAGAGAACGAGCATTGTACACATGCATCAATTATGGGCATTGCAATTTTATATTATTGGAAGCAATGGACTAGTGGAACGTGAAGTTCATATATTCTTCTGTTGAATAGAAGCAATGTTCAGTCACTGTTTTTTTTTTTCAAGATAAATGCTGAGATTTGGCAGGGTAGATATGGCTGTTTGATATTTATGAAAGACAAGTGAGCCGCCCTGGCTCCGCACGGGTGTAATGCTGATACTAAATATGAATTCACACACCGGGAATTTAAGTGCTTAAGTGATGGAGAAGTAACTTCATTTAATGAACGCTCCTTAGAGATAAAATACAGAATAATCTTTGACGAATTGAAGAATAAAACTGATTTATTTTCCGTAATGAAACATTTATTTTGATATTATTTCGCGGTCCCATGGTGCTTTCAAAATCATACTGATGTTGGCTTCATATTGCTGAATTTTCAACAAGCCAATATTTTTCAGCTGCAAAAATTTGTCAATTTTTTTGTTTTGAATTCACGATGTAGCGTGTCATTTTTTGGGTTCACTTAGTGAACGAAGGCTACTGTGATTATATGTTTTATTGGTTTTTGGGATAATCCTTTTCACAAATGGGTTTCAATATCTGTCAGCTCATACGAACACGTAGATATTGTCTTCTTTTTTTCGATTTGATTGGTAATTATCCTTTCATTTGCTGCTATTTCTCTGGTATCGCTTTTATTTGTCAAATTTATATAACCTAGATTGTGTTTGTCTACTATTCCACATTTAAATTATATTGTTCCTTTTCCCATTTATGTTTACATTATCCCGCGTTTCCTTTTGGTATCCATTCCTATTTTTATTGACTAAGCGCAAAAAATCAACATCTTCGCCAAACTTGGCATCTTTAGCTTTCACTCTATTCCAAGCTCCATTTCCGAGAACGTAATCAGCCTTGTACCTTCCTTCAAGTGACTGATTTCACAAGTATGCAACAATGTGTTCTTCAAAAGCAGCGTCTAATGGATTTTTTCGAAGCCTTTTCGTTTGAGTCCTTTTTGAAGCTTATTACCAGGACCACTTTTGAACATTAAACTAAGATATAGGAGAGGAGAGCGACAAAGAACTCAAATATTGAAAACAGGGTAGATGTATTTCTACTGGTGATTTATTATGAGTCTGTTCAATAATTTTTCATATTCTTTTCTATCGAAAGTCAACATTTGTATCGACACTGAAATGATTCGTTACAGTAGATGAACAATGTATGTTCTGGCCCACTTCAATGTCGCGCGTCAATGGTAAGTGTTTCAAAGAGATTTTAGTGAGTGGGAGAGAGGAACGTGTGACGTAATCGATACAGAGAAGGATGGAAGGGTTATCGAAGAGATTCAAAGAGCGTGTGCCCCTTGGGACTCCATCTTACCTTTCGGGCCTTCACCTCTGAGCCCCCTTGTTGTGTATCAGTCAGGTGGTCCTAGTGGTTATCGGCAGCTGAGGAAAATTCAATTGAAAAAATTTATCGGCATGAGAATTGAACTCAGGATGAAATGTGTCTCAGAGAGATTCAAAGAGCGTGGTTGAATTTTTAAAATAATAAATGTGAATGAGAGTATTGAAATAAGCCTCAAAATGAAATAAAATAAAATCAATTTCATAATTACTATTGAATTCTGGAAAATACGAAACAAGACCTCTATATCTGATGTTTTCACTACCTAAAGTTGTTTTTAAAATAGTGTTCAAATGATAAATTTTGTTCGGACATAAATTTTCTATTATTGTGGGTCGTATTATAGATTTAGAGCTACCTGTGTCGATCAAGAGTTTTGAATTGGGATTTTGAATTTCTATGTGAGAAAGGGCATTGTTTGAGAAGACATTAAATTTTTTCTATGTCAGGTTCTGATCTTGGTTGTCCTAGATTTTCATATTGATCATGTTGATACTCAGGTGAAAAATATAAATTTTCATCAGGATAGAAAGGGTCTGACACAAATTGATTGTCATATTCGTTATAATGTAATTCTTCGAAAACAAGGTTTGGACTCCTACGTTGTTGCCCTTTTGAATATATATTAGTATTTCCAAAATTTTGGAAATTGATTTCGATTGATTGATTGATTTTGAAATTGTCGGTTTCTTGATACTTCAGTTGGATTTCTCGAGGTTGTCGACATTGGTTCGGGTTCAGGTAATCGGTTTTGTGGTGTTTGATTAGGTTTGAGGACATTTTTGGTGGTCCGAAGATGTCACGATTTGTTGGGAACCTATAGGTTGTTGTTGCCTAGGTTGAACTAGTATAGGCTGATTTGGACAAACTGATTTTTGATCATATTGTGACTGGAAATGGTTGGAATTTCCAGAATAATTAGTGACTGGATTAACTATAAATCGGTTCAATTCTTCCAATACATAATAGGTGCAGTCTGTAGAATTCTCGCGGTCGTGAAAAAACATGTGCATTGTGCCAGAAATCGTTTACGTGACTTTGAAGTTTAAATTCTTCAGCAAGGATCGAAGAGATTCAAGGAGCTCTCTGTAGAAGAATGGATCAGGAAAGGAACCAGGAGACTACAACTACCAAACTGTAAGTGCCAAATTTCTTTTCGACTTTCCTTAACCCTCTTTTTAAGGACTATGGGTAAGATAGGGTAGTGACGTTAATCGATCAATAGAATTAATTTAATATCTATCGACTGCGCCAATTATGTATTGGAAATCGAAAACTTACTAAAAAAAAATAATTTCACATAAAACTCATGAAAGTATTTATTCTCTTCGACAGCAGTACAAAAAATGAATATTTGTTGAGACAATTATCGAAAGATTCGAAATATAATGCTTCTGCAAAGTCTCGTGCTCCTGTAGATAAGGCACGTTGCTTGATAACTGGTACTACGTAACTCGCGCAAATACTTCCAACCGATAACAATTGACGACCACCGAACCGACATAACTCATTGGCAATATGCGAAGAATCAATGGAATAGAAATGAATGAAATATAAAAAAAAACTAATCAATACAGTTTATTGTATGATTTTCACTATAAAAGGTTTTACAAAAACCGCGACACATATTTCGCTATAAAATAGCTTCCTCAAGCGAGTTTCAGTTTCAGGGACACTGTGTTCACCTGCTAGAAGTCGATGCAGATGGCGAAGCTCGCCATCTTTCTTCTGAACGATGACTACTGTGGACTTCCATGGGCTATTATTCCTCAATTCAGCATCTGGCCCCTTCGGTATTGATTATCTCTTGTATCTGGGGGTTCTAAGGATAATATTGTCGTTCAATTGGCTCGAAGTTCGACAGGCTAATGGTATGTTGAGCCAACTAAGTCATTTCTCGAATATGCCGAAACGGTCGGAGTTCAACCTCAAAAAATTCCTTGAGCCGACCTCTGTGCCAGTGCACCAATAGGGCTGCAGTTTACAATGATGCACTTCGGATCCATATGCTGGTCTCTTATCCGGATTTTCCCATTCCGAAGTTGGAGGGAGAATTTTTTCCGATGCAGTATCTTCATGCCTACCACGATATCAGAGAAAAGGCCTTGGATATGGCCAATCGTTTTGGTGAAATAGACTCCTCCAATGCTCACTTCGGCTTCATATGATACAGGAACTCCTACTGTCAGACCGTAGGCGGAATGGACGTTTGTAGCCATTGTTGCGGATTCCCAGTAAACTCAAAGCTCGCCACAGACTGGCCACTCGATCTCCCATAAACAACTCAGCCGCCTCAGATTTTATCAAGGCCTGGATACGAAAAGTGAGAAGTCACGTTGAGGATACTGTTCTCGTCTTGCATCGGCACAGCACCCTATCAGTTTTTCGCCTCTGAACATGGGCATTCGCGAGACCTGATCCTCCCCTCATGCTTCGAGAGTGAAACAGTCGCATTAGAACTCGACATAGTCCACGGAAATGTTTGGTCTGCTCGAAACGCCAGCATTCGGGACCCGGTTTGTCGACTGTCCTTTGATAGATTGGGGCAGTAGTCTTGAGAAGCAATTTTTGGCACGTGCTACCTGGGCAAAACACTTCAGCTTAGACTTCAACAATTCAAACTCACGGAAGGCTGTCGAAAAAGAGGCTACGTCGGTTAAGTTAGTTCGCCGGATCTGTTGTCGGTATTCTGGACGCTGATGTCGGTACAGACAGATGTGCTGGAGTTATCCCACCATGACAGCGTATCAAAGTCTACAATTTCGGGTCAATGAGATAGTTGACCAAAAACTGAAAACCCAAAATCGACAGCAAAAGCGGTCCAGGTTTTTCACAATACTCAGCTGCTCCGTAACTATAAAGCTTGCATGCCTCTTAACAAAAATGGCATAATCGGGAGCAGTGGGCCAGGAGCTACATTCAGGGAATCACAGATCTCCTCTAGATGTTTTTGAAATGCAGTCGGATCTCCTTTCTTATCGAAGATGAATTTAAAATCTTGCCCTCGATGTGGCGTTGTCGATGACAAACTTCCAGTCGACGATACAGGGGCGAACTCAGTGGCTATCTGAACGGACGTAGTGGCAGTAACGGACAGAGTACCGGCCTGAGTGAAGATTTCAGGAGGTGTTGGAAAAACAAACAGTGTTGTGCTCAGCTGGACTTATGAGAAACTCGCCCTTCACGAAAGAACTCCGCCAAGCGTTTCCGCATGATATTCGAGCGTAAACTTCGCAAGCTCTGAAGCCAGCTCTCCATTTTGTAGTAAGTACATCCATCTTACTCTAGTATTGGTTGGTTCGACGGTGAGCACATGCGGAGGATTCCCAGTCGTTCACGATGAAGTGCGATCAAACCTGGCAGTAAGGTACTAATCCTAGGAACCAGAAAAAATATTTTCCAAGGCCCACTCTGGGGCTGTTTCGCATAAGAAAAAAACTAGCGATTTGAAATAGGTTGAGATCGCTTATAAAACCTAATGAATGAGATGCTACATGCCGTTTTTGTCTCGAAATCTGAGCTAAGCGCTATTAACGGTAGACAGGAAACGCAATCAACTACGCTTAATGAACGAAGCGGGCATAAGACGATCTGTATGATTCACCTCAAAAACAATGCCTGTCCCCCACCAATTCAAGCTTTATTTTCAACACCGTATTAATATACGACTAACGGAGGACGCTTCGTATCCTACACTCACGAACCCGAAGTTTCAAAAGCGACGACGATAGCTAACAAGAGTACCGGTAAATGCGAAAAGGATAACCCGAATACCACAAAGGACTGGAAAGGCGAAGAGAAGCGCTTTGGACAGATGGTCTGAGTGGCGAATACCACAAAGTACCAGAAAACGTAAGAGGAGACGCTCGAAGGAAAGGAACCCCAAGTGGCAAATATCACAAAGGGCCGGAAATGTGGAGAGAAGTTTAGGACAGATGATAGAAGTGGCGAATACCATAAAAGGCCAGAAACGCGAAGAAAAGATTTGAACAGATGATCCAAGTGGCGAATACCACAAAAGGTCGAAAAACATAGAAGACGCGTAGAAGTAAGGTAGCTCCTCAAGTAGTGAATATCACAAAGAAATTGGAACGCGGAGAGCAGTTGATTTGATTTGATTTGATTTGATTTGAAATAAAAGATCCAAATAGCGAATGCTCAAACGACCGGAAAACGAAGGAGGAGACGCATAAAAAAGTAGTCTAAGCGGCAAATACTATAAAGGAGCGGAAACGCGGAGATAAGTAACGAATAAATGATCCAAATGGCGAATATAACAAAGAATCAGGAAACGTGAGTACCGCGTGACACAGAAATAGCCCAAGTGGCGAATACAACGAAGGGCTGGAAACGCGAAGAGCGGTTTCAAACAGACAATCTAAGTGGCGAATACCACAAATAATTGGAAAAAGTGAGAGAAGACGCCTGAAGAAAAGGTAATACAAGTGGCGAATACGACAAATAACCGAAAACGTGGAGAGAAGTTCGAAGAGATGATTCAAGTGGCGAATACCGCAAAGAATCGGTAAACGTGAGAACCGCTTGAACGGCAGACACATTCTCAACGTTTCACAATTTCGGTTGACGGCGGAGAGTCACTGACTATGAACTAACCTTTCATGATTCAGAACTCCCCTCTGCAGTTGGCTTGGTTACCCTCGCTTCCTCTGAAACGAGTCGACGGTTCTTGATGTGGCTCGGTTGACTTTGGTTCCTTCCTCTGCAGCTGCTTTGACGTAGTGGCTCGGGTAGGCAGTCTGACTGTCAATTTAAGCTGTCTCGCGGAGGCACAAGGAATCGTGCCCAATACACACATCTTTTTCCTTCAGCTGTGACGGGGTGGTGTTTGTCATTACTATACTATCGTGGGTGCTATGAAAAACGGTCAGGGTTGCTAGAAATTATCCAGGAGGTTTTCATCATATCATTCGCGGAACGGAACTAATGAGCATATCGCATTCCCTGCATTCTCCTGAATATTTTTCAGTAAAAACGATACATTTTTTAAATTGAAAAAGTGCATTTCTAGATCGAATTTAACAAAAACTTACTTGAAAAAGTTGTGTCTACGGCAATTTTATATCCATATGCCAAATTTCATGCAACTAGGATAAAGTTAACGTTTTGCTTATTTTTGACAGATATAACCTTTATTTTAAAAAATAAGTTCGGTTAATTGTCAT
>NW_019293114.1:20618-40539 GCF_000500325.1 Leptinotarsa decemlineata | reverse complement strand
GAAAGCAAGTGAGTTGGAACCAAACTCTTCAAAAAGATGTATATTTCATGCACAAAAGTCACTTTCAGATAAAAACTGGAAGAAAAAACCCTTCCGAAACAACTACTTTCACATGAACATTCAATTACACAAAAGAAAAAGTTCTTGAGAACAGGAACATGAATCAAGATCCCTTTTTTTATTCAGATGGTAGTCAAAACACTCGTTATGAAATTGAATCAGATATTATTCATAGGAACGCTACACAATATATTATATGGAACGGTTACGATGTTAAATTTTAGCTACATGAAAGTCTATCAGCGAACTTCGAAGTTTCGGAATAACACATTTGTCTTATTATCTAACTCGAAAATCCTTCCAATTCCATCCGTCAAAAGTTGAAGTTAACCGCTTATCTTCAACACTGCTTCACCACGTGAAACATACCCAATGCAACTGCAACCAGAGGACTCAGAAACCGATGCGACACGTGTGATGAAGCACACGTGTCGCTTTGGTTTGTCAGGCCGCTTGAATTCATTTTCTGGCGCGACAGTTTTAATTTTGCGATATCTATTAGATATAATTTTGAATTATATGGTTTTAAAAGCAATCAAAATGTGAATGAAATGCTTAAGGTAACCAACGTATTTATTTGACATGGATCAATGTCGTGTTCATCTAAATAGCTTTTCAATTGCCACAGTGTATGTGATCATTATTTTAAACATCAAAATGAGTACATTGCGCTATTCTTGAAAGACAGACTTATGCTAACGCAGAAATGTTTGTAGACCTAGATAAAATGTTAATAATACATAGTGAATTACTTTGTTGTATCTCGAAGGGATTGGGCAGCGTTTTTGATGGAAGTTCCCCGGCTTCGCACAGGTAGCACCACGGCTCAGACTTCTTACTGATAACGTCGTCATATTACACACACTCTCTTTGGCCATCTTGAGGTATCGCACGGCGGCCTCCGCGAAGGTTTTGGAAGGTGCAGCGACATTACTGTCGTTGCGCTGCTTCTTCAACCTTCCTGCAGGGGCAGCCGGTTCCTTGCCTTCAAGGCGGAGATCTTGGCGCCCACCGCAGGAAGTGCCCTTGCTGTTGGAGGAGTGGAGTGGGGGAGAAGGAGAGTGCACTTATAGTTGCTGCCACTCCTATCACTTTCGCTATCTTTCCTCTTTTGGCTTCGGCGCCGCAAATGCGCCGCCTTTTAACAATAGCATAGCATTAGCAAATGTTATGTCAAAAGATTTTGGCTTTCTACTTCTCACCTTCAAACAAAAAAAAATTTGTGGGACACTTCCTGAGAAATAATCTCTTTGTTCATGACTTCATTAAATCGGGAGGTGTTCAAGTGACTTGGTACATTCGATTCCACCAAAAGCGGTACATATCAGAAATACACGACGGACTGTGGCTCCTAATCGTTTCAAGGTTCAACTCAGTATACCTAGAACTTCAGTGTTCCATTTGGAGAACGGCGTTTATGTGGAATAAACTTCCTAAGAATGTTTTTCCAAATGAATTTAATCTCCAGCGATTCAAATCCAACGTGAATCTAGGTACAGGCCGTTTTTCCAGCTGATTCCATTATTTCTATCTCGGAAACAGTAAGACCTACAAGGTCGGTGATTTCGAGCAAAAGTTTACTATTTTGGAGAACTAGAATAATCTCTTTTCAGTTTGTGAATATCAGTGAATTAAAACATCATCATCCAAAGATACTGAGTTCAAATCCAACCTACTCAAACGAATATTTTTCTATTGGGAATTCTCAAAGTTGGAGTTGGGGACTGCGAATAGTCATGATGCTTTCTCGTACATATGTCTATTTACTTCACCAGTGAATATGAAAGTCGGAAAAACGTTATTGCATAATAGGTTCCGGACATTGGTGGCCAATTTTTTGCTGAATTCTCACAGAACTGAAGTCGAAGATCACGATCATCACGTTTTGGAAGGATACAATTTGTGAGCTTTCAAAATCCGAAAAACAGCAGTAGTTGATACACCAGACGCTCGAGCTACTTGTCTGATAGACTCCTTCATTTCTAACAGGACGAAATACTTACTTTACGTTTTTTGTTGTGAACAGAAGCTGTGGTTCCAAATTTATCCATTTATTGTTAAACGTATTGATGACTCAAGTTGTGGTCTGGATGATACGTATTATTCATTCTTGCAGCAGCTTTCGCACATTCATCATTTCGATAATAGATTGCAACAATAAACTAGTTTGGAATACAGTGAAAAAGGTGAATAATCAATATTTTGTGAAGGAGTGACACTATCTACTTTTCAGTGTCACCATTTTTCGGGTTTGAAGGCCGTGGATTTTTGGAATTTCTACCTGACGTTTCGCTAGCGCGAGTGGCTAGCTTCTTCAGAAGTTTGTACATCCTGGGTAATATCCGAAGACTGAATATTATAGTTTCGTAACGCGTATTTATGCTGTGTCAGATAGTTTTGAGTGCTAATATCTGCACCTGAATTAGGTAATTTGTCAGTAACATTCATTTACCCTTTTCTACCTATCAGCAGCACAGCAGGGGTTTACCGCATACCGTGCACTTGTGGGAAGGGATATATCAGAACCACCAAAAGATGAGAAAGACATTTTTTGGCTTTCTTCACTATTTTGTCAAAAATATCTACTTTTTGTTCGGCGATAACTAGCTCCAACAAAAATTCATGTCATTCATGTCAAAACGGTTACAGGAAAACCAATAATTGAGTGAATTATAAGTATCTGTAAGAGCTGAGACAGATAATTGTTCGGGAATACCAATTGCTGACCCCGGACATCTTTAATAATTTAAGAAAAGCTTTCGAGAGTCGATTTATTATTGTATGGTCGTATCCATTGATTTTGTTCCCATTGATAATGTTTTTTGTTGATTTGTAGAAACAAAGAAAACCAAATTTCGTATGTACAGAGATGCTTTCTTGACTCACAGTAGTGACGTTGAATTTTTCAACAAAGTATTGATTTCTTTAGGAAAATTTTCCGGAATCATTCCAACAATGACAAGTGGGACGACAAGAAAAATTATTCTGGTTGCACAGTTGATAATTTTTCCAATTTACACTCTTTTCGCCATAAAACTCGTCTTCGAAAGAAGTGACCGGAAAAATTACCCCGTCGTTTTAGAAGTAGTACTACATGTAGTAATAATTTCTGAAATTGCCCTTACAAGTGTTTGTATTTTTGGTGTAACGGTATGGAAGAAAAACTGGGCCAAGTTTCTTCGCCTCATAGAAAAAATGGAAGTCATTTTCAATAAGCTTGGATTCATACGAAGCAAGAAGTTGTACGGATATTACATCGTCGAAGTTTTTGCGATAAATTTCACAATGATAACACTTCATTTGATCAGAGCTGACCTCTTCACTGGAATTTATGAAGACTTGACGGTTTACTATTTGAGTTTCACTTTCGCAATAGCCCACTTCTACGTCATCTTCATCGCCACCTTCGTTCGATTTCTGTCAACTATCATAACCAACAGATTCAGTTTTATTGAAGAGGTAGTTTATACAGGAATGACATCTAGAATTTCTAATCATAATGGGTTCATTGAAAGTCTAGATAAAGTGAATGAAGCCTATGAAACCGTGAGAAAACTTATTGACGAGGTCAATGTATTTTTCAGCTGGCACATTTTCTTTTTTCTGGAACTGACTGTCGCATTTTTATTACAAACCATTTTGTGGATTGTTAGGAGTACCCAAGATGAAAAACATGATACTATTCTAACACGAGCTACCATTGCAATGAGAATATTATTCACAACATTTTTCTTGGTTAGTATCTGTATAATTCATAAGACACAACAAATAATGATAATTTCAATCCGTTGAACACATTTTTACACACACTCGTGCACGTTTACAAGCATGATTAACAGTCAATACGCTTTAATATATAAATAAATATTCGAAGCGAAGCAGTAACTCGTCTTGATAATGCCATCTGAGATGATGGCGAAACGTCGACTATCGAATAGTACACAACGGATGAACACCCGGAAAAGCAACACATCATATTCTACCATCCGTGAAAACCTACATTGTAATATACACACATCGGAAAAGTCTAGGGATATTTTTAAAAATGGCAATAATTTTTGATTAGATCGCTTTAGTGAAAAAAAGTTGACGAGTGATTATTAAACGAATGTAACTTACAACAAAATTTATTAAATGGTCAAAAATACTGAGTGCGCATATAAGCAAAACTAAAAAAAAATATGGCTCTTCTTTGGCACCCCGAAAAAAAATCATAATACAAAAAAAATTGGAATCAGTACAAAGTATGGCCTCCACGCTGGTTAATTACGGCTCTACATCTATCGTGCATCGACAAAATGAGATTGTCTTGTTGAGGTACATTTGCCCATTCAGCGATTAAAAGCTCTTTCAATTGAAACGTTGTGTGAATGTTTCCCATATGCGGAGTAATTCTTCATTGAAGCATGTCCCACACATGCTCGATGGGATTCAGGCTCGGTGATTGTGCTGACCATGGCAATACATCAACTCCTTCGTTGCTGAGCCAGTCAGTCACTAGACGCGCGACATGTGGACGAGCATTATCGTGCATTAGGTGGAAGTTTTCACCAACAGCACCAGCAAACGGACGGATGATAGGTAGAAGAATGGTGTCGAGGTACTGTCGAGCTGTGAGGGAGCGATTTGGAAATACGAGATCGGTTCTGCCGCCGATCATGATTCCGTCCCATAGCATTACTGTACCACCTCTGTATGTGTGGACTTCCTGGACGTGTCTCAAACGTTCATTATTTCCAGGTCGTCTCCACAGTCTTACTCGACGAGAATCTGGATGAAATCCAAATCTGGATTCGTCTGTAAACAAAACTGTGGCCCAATCATTTGCATCCCAGTTTTGATGTTATTGACAACACTCTAATCTTCTACCGCGATTGCCTCTCGACAAAGGTGGACATCTAAGTGGCCTTCTGTTGTGGAGATCTGCTTCATGCAGTCGATTTCTGACAGTATCACGACCAATGGTTACCTGGTGCGTCTGCTGCAACACGTTAACCAACTCAGGTGCTGTGATTATCGGTTGTCTTCTTGCGGTTAAGACCAAAAATCGATCCTGAACTGCAGTTGTAGCGCGTCCTCGCCCTGGATGTTGTTCGGCTGGACTGCCAGTTTCACGGAAACGTCGCCACAATCGACTGATAACACTTTGGGAGGCCCCCAAACGAAGAGCTACATCATTTTGTCGAATGCCACCTTGAAGAAGCCCTACAGCTCTATTCATCTCAGCCAGTGGTAAGTGATGGCGTTCCATGTTAAAGCACAATATTTCCAGTTTATTGCTGAGCAAGAACTGCATAGAATGTACAAACTAGACACTTTCAGATTATTCATTTTAGCCGAAAACCTACAGTTTGTAAAAAACTTGATAAAAGATTAGTTACCATTTTTGCAGGCTTTGTTCAACCCATAGAAATCTACAGGTTGGTCGAGTGTACCAATTCAATCGAAATTAAACGACCTCATGCATTTATGTTATATCCCTAGACTAGGAGGTTACGTACAACTCCATCTACCCGTGAATAGATCTAGAAATATCAAGGGGGTTACGTACAGCGCCATCTGTCCGCGAATAGATCTAGTAATAATAATTCTGTCAATACAGACCCCGAGCTTGAGAGTTACAAACAAACATACATACATACATGTGAAGCTAATATAAAGCGTGTAATGAAAAATGAATAGTTTTTCTGTTTGATTGTTGTTACTGATGATGCTTCTCATTTTAAATGAAACACTATGAAGTGTGAAATACCACTAAATTGTGATTTTATAGACGGTTCGTACTTGAAAAAAAGGTGACGGTGGCCTATTGATACGAAACGTTCAATCAAAGATTTAATATTACAACTTTTATTTTCGATTTTTTTTTAATTTCAATTCTGTTCGTAAGGAACCAAAATAATAATTTTAGTTTTTCCTGTATAACTCGAAAAGAGCGAAAGTATCTGTAAATTTTCTTTGACTATTGTACTGTTCCCCACAATTGTTACCTTTTCTTCCCATTCAATCGTTTTTATATTTCTTACGGTTTAGAAAATAGCAATATAACCACATGATCAAAGAAACGGCCTAAATAGGAAATGAATAAATTAAAAGCTTCCAGAAAAATGCTTGTTCGGTAGAAGCATAATGAATGTTTGCGTGTCATAAATCTACCTGCAACATCTACATTTTTTACAATATACATTGAATTATTAAAAAAATTCCATGTGTGACAGTTGTGCCCTTCTGTTCAAAATCAGGAACTCCACTTGTCATTGAAGGTAATGCAAATAACGATGTCAGCAGGGGAAGAAATTCTAGACCACGAAGAAACTAAGAAATCCCATTTTCGTTTATACAAAGATGCTTTTTTGAGTAGTAGCAGCGACGCAGATTTTTTCAAGACTGTGGTGCTTTCAATAGGCAAATATATTGGCGTTATCCCCAAAACAAGATATGTATCAAAAATTGCTCTGTTTGTACAGTCAGTAATTTTGCTAACTTATATTTTTTTGGCCTTGAAAATAACTACCGAAAAAATTGAAAAAATGAAATATACCGCCGTAATACAAGTGCTACTATATTTAGGAGTAGTTTCAGAAATTACGTTAGTTAGCATTTGTATTTGTGGTCGATTCATTTGGAACAGTAACTGGTGGTTCTTTTTTCATCACTTTGAAAAAATGCAAGCCATATTTAACAAACTCGGCTACAAACGAAGCAAAAAATTATACAGATATTATACCGTGGAAGTTGTTGGAATTTACTTCACACATGTTACCCTTCAACTAATGAGATTGGTTCTGTCCTGGAGAAAAAATCAAGATTATCCGTTCTATTTTTTGGATGTATCATTTAAAATGACTCATATCTACGTAAATTTCATCCTAATTTTCGTTCGATTTCTAGCCACAATATTGACCTATAGATTCAGATTCATCGCAAAAGTAGTATTTGAGGGAACAACTTTAAAAAATTCTGAATTCAAAAAATTCAATGCCAGGCTAGATAAAGTACATGAAGTTTACGAAACCATGAGAAGATTGATGGAAGAAGTGAATGTTTTTTTCAGTTGGAATATCTTCATTTTCATAGCATCGATGGTCGTATATCTTCTGTACACGATTATGTGGTTAGTAAAGAATGTAAAAGGAGATGTTGAAAAGCCAACAGCTTTCTCACTTTCCCGTTTGATATCGTTGGTGCTATTTATAACATTTTTTTTGGTTAGTAGAAATGATACCTATTTTACCTTAATTTGTTCTGTGCATTGCTTTTCGTATACAAAAGTTGGTGAAAGGTAAAAGTTGAAACAAAAAAAGTATATTAGGAATAACCAACAGGAATCAGAATTAGAATGTAATAGAATGTTTATATCATGAGTCTGCATTTATGAACAAATCTATAAATGAGATTCAAAATTTCACAGTACAGACATGGAAAATGAGTATACGGTTTGTTACATTCTTTCCTAAATGTTTTCGTCTCCTCTTAGAGAGCTGTAGTTAGAAGAACGCGTAAAAATAAACTCGATAAATCTTCATTACATAATTTACAGGACTCGAATGCAATCCAAGCAGCTTCAGCTGCCTCTCCCATGATTTTATTAGCTTTCTTCAAACTAGATCTTCTAACCATAGATGTGCAGACGGACTTTGTTGATGACTTACTTAGTACTTCGGAAATTCGTACTTTCTGCAAGCCAATATTGCCCATTGGCAACATTGGTTATCTATGGTTATGTATGGATTGTTGTTTCTGAGTGGTGAATCCTGTTATGCTATGTATGTTGAAACTTCTCATTGATTCATGTCAATACACTTGACAAATATACGTGTTTTCCAAAATCAATTTATTGTTTCGAATCCGCTTATTTACGCCAAAACGAGTGACCATTTTCGTAATTTCTGGCGTAATTTCAGTTACGCCAGAACTTTTCCAACATGTTACGTATACGAATGGAGGTTTGGATGTGTCACAGTTTCCGAAAAAGTGACCGAAGATTTTTTTTCCTAGTTTTTAAGGTACTTTCGTGTTAGGAATCACACGTTAAAAGGTAAGACCTCGTTAATCCTTAGCTCGCACAAGTTTTTATTTCTGAGGGTTGTCGTTCGTAGGGGTGCGACAGCTGGTTAACGGAAAAACAGATTTTAAACAGATTATTTTAAACTTTCAGATTTTCTGATTTCCACATATCGCCATTTAATAGAAATGTTCATCAGAGAAACGGAAAGTACAGAAATGAAATATATATATTCCATCATATTTAAGATGTAACAAAGTCATCAAACCTCCCGTGCGGTTAAACAAGTTCATAAAAGCAGTTTCTAAGAAACTTAATAATAACTTTTTAATCGTTATCAGTCATATACTAGGAAACGCTAGTTGAAGTTCCAGAAAATCACATACGTATTTGCTACTTCTTGAACATTTACTACAAAGTAAACAAGTGAGGATTTTTTCAGCAAAAGATCTACAAACATAAGACGAGATAGACTGTGCGGAATCATTAAATCCAGAGCGGTCAGGAGTATTGATTCTGCTATTTTTTTGCTCACGAAGAGTAATCCTCAAGTCCGTGCAAAGCTTATTCTCAAACTAACTGACTTTTTTAAGAAAACAAGTATAGCTGACGCACCAGTCAATCTAATAATAACACTGATGATCTTCAAACATGACTCAACCTCTGACGGAAGCACCAAATTCTTATGAAGGTTCGAAATAGACGAACACTTCAATCTAGCAGACCACTATTATAATCTTCATGCAGTCATTGTTTACTGTGGTTCTGTCGTTGAATCTGGTCATTATGTATAGGTCAAAGACGAAACGGTCTGGTTTAAGTTTGACGATAGTCGTGCCACTAAGTGTTCTGGCGATGTCAATAATTTATTGGAGCCTCTGGAGACACCCTACATTTTATTTTATGAAAGAGAGGATATTGGCGGATCAAAATCTCCAGATGATGTGGTGCGGCCGGTTTTTACGGGTCAGTCTGCAGCTGAAAAAGCAAATGCGCCACTGGAATCAATGAAGTCGCCCCGGAGCGCCAAATAATTTTTGTTGTTTCATAATTTCGTGATTTGTATAACATTATTCTTTAATATATTACTCACTTATAAAAAACTTTCAAATTGAAAGCGGTAGGTACCTAGCGACAAAAGTTTTTGGATTAAGAGCTTTTTGGCTCTTTACTTCTCCATATTTATGCAAAAAATATAAAAAATAAATTCTAAAAGAATAATTTCCAAAGGAAGGAAAAAAGCAAGTGAGTTGGACCTAAACTGTATATTTCATGCACACAAGTCACTTTCAGATAAAGAGTGGAAGAAAAAGCCCTTCCGAAACAACTACTTTCACATGAACATTTAATTACTCGAAAGAAAAATTTCTTTCAAACATGAACATGAACAAAGATCCCTTTTTTTATTCAGATGGTAGTCATAACACTCGTTATGGAATTGAATCAGATATTATTCATGGGAACGTTACACACTATATTATATGGAAGAGTTACGATGTTAAATTTCACCTACATGGAACACTATCAGCGAACTTCGAAGTTTCGGAATAACACACTTTTCTTATAAGCTCTTCAGCACCTTTCTGTATAATAATACAAAATGAAGCAATCATTTGATTCATAACATTACAATCTTTTATCGAAACTACTCATGTTACGACGACAGTACGTAAAGCCATTCTCACGCTTATTCGATTTGCCACAATTGATACCTTTCATCATTTTGATTGCAAAATATGAAATTAGGGTATCTGTCTATTATTCAAATATATATTTGACATTATTAGACCAAATTCACATAAAATTTGCTATTCTGTAAGTTTCGGTGATATATTATGGTGTGTAGGATTTCATACGGCTGATGTCTAACAACTTTTCCGATGTTTCCGGGTTTATAAGCCGTTGTCTGCAGGTTCCTATACTTGACATTTCGTATGGTATAGTCGAAGTAAACGATATTGTACACTCTTAAAGTTGTCGGCACTCTCAAAGGACAAAAAAACCAATACATAGAAATGAACAGGCAGCGAACTAGTCCGTGGACTGTAGACTTGGCGGTTCGTATGGGATATTTTTTACTAACCGAGTTTTATAATTGGCTGAGTAGTCATAAAATTAAATTTGAAGTCATGTTACGGTGACGAATAGAAATCGGGGAAAGCGGTCTTGGTTATCCCCGTCGTGTTCATTTCAGGAACTGATCGCGATTTGGGTAATGAAATTCGATTTGGTGCAGTTATAATTACTTAAAATTTTTGTTGTGTTTAAAATGTGGCGTCCTTGGACAAGTGCTAATAGTAATAACGAGTGTGATAACAATGCAGACTTTTTCTAGTGTAGTGATTCCAATAGCGATGGTGAACAATGCGAAAAAGAGATACCAGTGAATAATATTCGGATGCATTTGAATATTGAAACACAGAGAGTATGTTCCAATGCATATAAGAATCTACATCTCAAGTTTGGTTTCGAAGAAACATACTATTACAAGCAACATTAGATCTGACCGAATCTCCTTTCTCAACTGTACGTAAAATAGTCAAAAACGAACCTTATGAACGCAAGAAGCGATGGGATACAGGATTAAAAAAAACTTTAGGTGTTCATCTAATAAAATTACAAAAGCAATGACATTCCTACACCTGAAATCATAAGGAAGAAATTGAATCATTTCGGTCATAACGTGAGCTGCTGTTACAAAAGTCTATCGAATTGGATAAAGAAACTAGGATTTCGATTTAAAGTAATAAACAAACGTCAAGCAGTTATGGAAAGCAGAAGAATAGTGGAATTGCGTAACAAATACTTAGAACAAATAACTAAATATAGACAAGAACAACGGCAAATTTTCTATTTGGACGAAACTTGGTATGACACTCACGACACAGTTGCGAAAGGATGAACTGATGGTTCGAGAATGTGTACGCCTAATCATTGTGCATTGCGGAGGAAGTAAGGGATGGGTTCCGAATTCTTTGAAATTATGTGGAAAAAAACTTGAGGACTGCAATGTTGATTATCATAAGAACATGGAAGCTAGTATTTTTAGGAATGGTTTGAAAACACATTTGAATGCGAATAGTGTAACTAATAGTTCTTGACAAAGCTTTCTATCATTCGCGACAGCTCATCAAAGTACCAAATAAAAATTCGAGGAAAGATGAAATACAAGTTTTTAATGATAACAATTTTTATTTTGAAGATCACTATACCAAAAACCAACTACTTGAAGTTTTACAGAACAAAACATTTGAAAAAGTGTATGCCCTTGAGATTGCTGAAAAGTATGGACAAACCATACCGAGACAAACAAAATATCAGGCGTAAAAATAATTTTCCAAATTTTAATGAGAAGGTAATAGAGCTAATTAAATAAAAAGTATCTAATATTACCAAAGAAGACTAGCAGAAAAGGATTAAAAAATTAATTTTAGTTGAAAAAGACTATATGGAGATTGGTCACTTCCATATTAATGGTGGAAATGAATTCATTATTGATTTAAATGACGAAAGTGATAGTGAAACAGAGAATATGGAAGATAAATTATTAGAAGCTTTCGAAGAAAGTTAGTGAAGTGTTTTTGAAGCGATCAATTGTTAGTTAGCTCCCTAACTATATTATTGAAGGAGAGCTGTTGGAAAATAGGTTGCACTATATCGTTCACTTGAAATCACAGGGTATACCCTGTGATTTCAAGTTGCCGCTCCATAGCGGCAACTTCTTTTATGCTCAGTCAACTGCGATTTGACGCTTCTTTTCGAGATACCGATGTGGAACGAACCATAACCACACGGTTTTCAGGATACTCATGGGGTACTTAATAGAAACCTGGGGTCTTTAGCTGACCTGAGACTATTCTCTATCGTTCTTGTGGACTTGAAAATGGTCCTAACTCAAAGATCCTTTCAATTCCATCTGTCAAAAGTTGAAGTTAACCGCTTATCTTCAACACTGCTTCACTACGTAAAACATACCCAATGCAACTGCAACCAGATCGGTTTGTCAGGCTGCTTGAATTCATTTTCTGACGCGATAGTTTTAATTTTGCGATATCTATTAGATATTATTTTGAATTATATGATTTAATTTTTGTTATATCTCAAAGGGATTGGGCAGCGTTAAAACTTACCCAATGCAACTACAACCAGAGGACTCAGAAACCGATGCGGCACGCGTGATGAAGCACTCGTGTCGCTTTGGTTTGTCAGGCCGCCTGAATTCATTTTCTGGCGCGACAGTTTTAATTTTGCGATATCTATTAGATATAATTTTGAATTATATGGTTTTAAAAGCAATCAAAATGTGAATGAAATGCTTAAGGTAACCAACGTATTTATTTGATATGGATTAATGTCGTGTTCATCTAAATAGCTTTTCAATTGCCACAGTGTATGTGATCATTATTTTAAACATCAAAATGAGTACATTGCGCTATTCTTGAAAGACAGACTTATGCTAACGCAGAAATGTTTGTAGGCCTAGATAAAATGTTAATAATACATAGTGAATTACTTTGTTATATCTCAAAGGGATTGGGCAGCGTTTTTGATGGAATCTCCCCGGCTTCGCACGGGTAGCACCACGGCTCAGACTTCTTACTGATAACATCGTCATATTACACACACTCTCTTTGGCAATCTTGAGGTATCTCACGGCGGCCTCCGCGAAGGTTTTGAAAGGTGCAGCGACATTACTGTCGTTGCGCGGCTTCTTCAACCTTCCTGGGGTTCCCCTAATGGAGGGCGGTTTCCTGCAGGGGCAGCCGGTTCCTTGCCTTTATTCAAGGCGGAGATCTTGGCGCCCACCGCAGGAAGTGCCCTTGCTGTTGGAGGAGTGGAGTGGGGGAGAAGGAGGGTGCACTTATAGTTGCTGCCAATCCTATCACTTTCGCTATCTTTCCTCTTTTGGCTTCGGCGTCGCAAATGCGCCGCCTTTTAGCAATAGCATAGCATTAGCAAATGTTATGTCAAAAGATTTTGGCTTTCTACTTCTCACCTTCAAACAAAAAAAAATTGTGGGATACTTCCTGAGAAATAATCTCTTTGTTCATGACTTCAGTAAATCGGGAGGTGTTCAAGTGACTTGGCACATTTGATTCCACCAAAAGCGGTACATATCAGAAATACACGACGGACTGTGGCTGCTAATCGTTTCAAAGTTCAACTCAGTACACCTAGAACTTCAGTGTTCAAGAACTCTTCCATTTGGAGAACGGCGTTTATGTGGAATAAACTTCCTAAGAATGTTTTTCCAAATGAATTTAATCTCCAGCGATTCAAATCCAACGTGAATCGCTACTTTCGCACAGGCACCGCTTTTGGAGCGCCTTAAGGTTTTTCCTGTAGTGCTTGTGATCCATCCTTGAAAAAATCTCATAAGAATGTGATTTTTGCAAAGTTAATTGACTTTGGTTTATGTTTTAGTATAATTATCTATTTATTACAGGGTTCGACACTGATACTGATCATCTCGTGTAACAATGTCGAGAAAAGTAACGAGAAACTCATCGATATATGCAACCTTCACCGCAGCGATATTCAAAATTCGCTAGCCAGGGAGAAAATTACATTACTTGCTGAATATGCTGCTACTTGGAGACCAACGTTTTCGGCTGCTGGATTTTTCGACGTGAACATTACATCCATATCAATGATTTTTTCGGCGATCATGACATATTTAATAGCAGCACTGCAGTTTGACTAAAGGCTAGTTTAAGTAGCCTTTATTTCGTGTTGGGAAAAACTCCAGTAATAGCCTTTATTTATACTGCATTATTATATTATATCCTGTAAATGGATTCATCCATTGGGCTGCTTCTTTTCTTTAAATGGGAAAAGCATATGTTTTGTGATTTCTATGTTACTCAGTACTCGAAAATGTATTCGCATCAAAATAAAATGATTGAAACGCTAATATTTTTTCACTGAAATTTGTAATATCATGAAAATCGTGTCGGAAGGAATACGGAAAAATTACTGAAAAGAAAAAATATCATTATGGTTTATTGATGCATCCATTAATCCAATCCTACGTATTCTTTTTTTTGAGAAGTTTGTGAGTCGTTTATAATGAAATTTGTATAATTATATAAAATATTGCTACGCAGTTGTTAATATTTCTTTTCCGTCAACTGGCCATCTACGTTGATGGCATAAATGGGAGCAGTTACAAGTCCTGATAGGTGTTGAAGGACTTTCTTCTGAACCTATTTTTGATTTGTGATGTAACACTTTGTGTCACCTGAAACTTTTCCCTCGTGTGTGAAATACTATAATAGCAGGTTGTTTATTCAGTATACCTGATAGCTAAACCTAAAACCCAGAACTCAGAATTCAGCCATAACAAATTGATAAGATCGTTTATGGAAACACTAGATTAAAACTAAGAAATACGCCTGATGCTCAGAAAGTTGTCTAACATTTAATTAACAACTACAAGAGCTTGGGTGGAAATGATGATGAATATAGACCAAATTCTAATTTTAAAACGATCGTGTCAATTTTGTATCTATTATGAAAATTGAAGAAATGGATGTGAAAGTGAACAATGGAACTATTTTCAGTAGTATACATGAAGAAATGATTATGGTTATGTTGTATTGCTCCAACGCTTTTTTTCGATTGAAAACAAGTACATAAACGGGATACTATTCTTGGGTATACCTACTTGGTCTTAGTTACTATAGGATATTTCGTTAAGCGATTCCTGTCTTTAAATTTAAATAAAACGAAGTGTGTGTGTTATATCATTGACATTTTTTATTCATTTGGAAGACCATGCCGTTATGTGTGTAATATAACATCGTTCATATATCTGCCACGTCTTCTCTGGGTGGAGCGCATCCGAAACGTCCAATTTTCCATGACTCTGACGCATAAATCAGGCTGAATTTGGCCGATGGTATGGGTTATGTTCGCTTTGAGGACCGCTGTGGTTTGTGGCTCATTCGCATACACCTGCGACTTAAGGAAACCCCACAAGATAAAGTCTAACGGGGTCAAATCACACGATATCGGGGGCCAGTTCACATCACCTCCACATGAGGTGACCAAGCACTCAAATCGCTCTTGCAGAATATCCAATGTGGCATGAGTTGTGTGACACGTAGCGCCGTCCTGTTGAAACCACACGTCGTTGCTGTCCAGATTACACAATTCTGGCCAAAAGAAGTTGGTAATCACTGACCTACTGAGCTCGTCATTGATAGTGATGGCATGACCAACGTCGTTCTCAAAGAAATATGGACCGATGACGCCGCCAGCCCAAAATCCACACCAAACAGTAACTTTTTCGGGATACATTAGACGCTCGCATTGATTTCATCTGCACCTATTGGTATCGTCCCAAATCCTACATTGGGCCTCATTGCTGAAGATGATTTTTCGATGAAAATTAGTGTCAGTTGCCAACTGCTCCAGAGAGCACACGTCGTTGTCTAAGGATGTTTACCTTCAATTCCTGGGTCACTTTGCACGGGTGCAGACCCAAGTCACGACGCAAAATTCTCCAAGTTGTGGTCTATGAAAGGCTGAGTTCTTGTAAGCGACGCGAAATCGACTGCCTTGGATTCTCCTGCACTCTCACAGACGGCGTTTTCGGTAGATTTTGCGTTTCGTCGACGTACGGATTTTGGTCGGTCGGTTACTGAACCAATGGAGTCAAATTTATCTACCACATTGCAAATAGTCCTCTCGGTAGGACGATTATGGCGACCGTAAAATGGGCGAAGCACGCGGTACGTTGCCCGAAAAGAACACCCATTTTGATAACATAATTTTATTATTTGTACGTGTTCTTGAATGTTATATCTATCCAGATGTAACTTCAACAATATGGTCGTTATTAGTTGTCAATGTTCGGAAGTCCCTGTTGGAAGACCTTAAGTTTTCAGATTTAGGAATCACAGGTTGAAAGGTAAGACCTCGTTAGTTCTTAGCTCGCACAAGTTTCGACTTTTGAGAGAGTAGCATTATATAAATCCTTACATTTTCAATTTTAGTTTCTTCCATGCTACAAATTTTTCCTTCTACACTATACAACCTTTAAGAAGTCACACAAAAATTCATTAACACGTTGGAAATGAAAAAAATATTTACTTACTTCTATCTGATAAGAATGATCTATTATTATCACCTTTAGTTGGTGAGAGCGATCACAATTCTTACCATAAAATAAAAGTCTGATGACAGTAATAACCTCATTTGCAGCTGTTGCCGAGACGACATAAATTTAATCGAACTCAAAAGTGATCCTGAAAGGATCTTCAAAACAGCAAATCACAACGGCATCCCAATTATAAGAGAAAAAGGACACAATTTCATTCCGTTCACTATTAATTTGTCAGACGGGCCTTAATATTTCTCTTGAAATTATGAAGTCATTTACGTATCTTTAATTGATATCTTGAGAAATATGGTAGCATTAAATGTACAAATGTACTGGTTTAATGGATACGAGTGTATTTTTCCGATGTAAGACATAATGGTTTGATTCCTTATAGATGCTACTTTACTCCTTGAATCGATTGGAATGTGCGACTGGAACTATTGGAAGATATTGCTTAGTGGACTAGTTAGTGTTAGGACTATTATAACATTATAAAACTATCAAAACCATTGATAGTTTAGGAAAATTATCAAGGGTTTAATTCCGAGTGTCTCGAGTTGGTAAATATTTGTTTTGAAGGCACCCGGAAATGTTGGAAAAATTGTTGAGTGTACTTAAATATTTTGATGCGTAGATTACGAATCCGAAATAAAAAAGCAGCGCTCTCCCTTATTTAGAAAGTTACGGTCCTTTTTCACAAGATTAACACCTTTTCATCTTATTTCTCCTTCCTTGAAACTTTTCACTTCAACAATCAACATTTTTCCAATAAAAATGTTAAGAAATGTATAGAGCTGCTTTTGGTTATATGTATTTTACGTTTTTAAGGTTAATGGCATAGTTGGTACGACAGATGTTGTGAATATTCCTAAAGTAATTCAAATGTTTTTTGCCGTCATTCTTTAGATCGTTAATTGGTTTTTGCTGGTGTATTGATCACGTCAAACTAAAAATCTAAATCTACGAATTTGAAATTGTAGGCGCGACGGCAAATACCAACAGCTTTTTTCTGAAATGTCACTAGTAACTAACCTAGAAATAGATTAATGTCATCAGAAGAAGCATTCGTTTTTAAATTAAGTATTTTATGAGAAAAATGTTGATTGTTGAATTGAAAAGTGTCAATTAAGGAGGAGTAAAGTGTAAAGGGACCTAGTGAATAAATGCTTGTGTTTTAAACAGTTTATCTTGTGAAAAAGAAGACTGAAAAGTTGCCCTTTTCTGAAATTTGAAGGGCCGTACTTTGTAAATAAGGGAGAGCGCCGCTTTTTCCTTTCGAATTCGTTATCTACGCATCAAAATACGTAAGTAGGTACACTCAAAATTTTTTCCAAGATCGCCGGGTGCCCTCAAAACGAATATTCATCAAGAAAATTCTGTTCAAATGTTGCATTTAGACAAAATCTTCGTTTACCTATTTGTGACAGTATATTTCTGATCTCCTACGATATGTTTTCTCCAGAAAAAATATTCTTCTATCCTTGTTCGACAACACATATTTTATCATTATAATTTTTAAATACATATTCATAGATATCGACTTGTGTCTAGGTGTAGATAACAGTATATTAATTTTAAACTACCCATTCTATTACTTATATTTGTTTTGTTCTGATTAGTAGCTGAATTTTAGTAAAATTAGATATATCCCCGGTAGTATAGTGGTCAGTATCCCCGCCTGTCACGCGGGAGACCGGGGTTCGATTCCCCGCCGAGGAGATTTTTTTTGTTTTTCACTGATTGAATTTACTTTGAATGATAACTGACGTATATTTAGATTATTTAGATCTATAATTAAAATCTATTTTTGGGAAAGAAAGTTTTTGGCTTTCTACTACTCCATCTTGATACAAAAAAAGGATGAGTAGTAGAAAGCTTAAAAACTTTCTTTCCCAAAAATTAATCACTCCTAAAAATATAACCCCTTCAATTCAAATAAAATCTATTATTCTAGAAACAATGTAGAAGTAGGAAAACCAACTAATGAATCTAATCTGTGACGTATTAGGAATAATATAGTTTGCTGAGTTTATTTTTGTGATAGTCACATGTTATAATCTATTACATATTAAATTCAATTCAGTTCAATTACTAATTTACTTTTTTTTCCCGCTTCAGTCATTGAAATATCATCTACACCACCTAATTTGTATATGCCCCTTAATCATAGATACGAATTCTTTATTTCATTATTTATCATGTTCATCTTCTTCAGTTTAACAACATTCGAACAATGATAAATGCACGCATATTGTCACGCATTCTACCTTTTTTCTGAAAATGAAATACACGTAAAAAGGCGGGAATCCAAAGAAAGGAAAGAAAGGAAACTGGTGTTAAAAGTAATTTTAACACGATTTTTTTCGACCAAATAGCAATAAACAAAACATAATTATTCAATTTTCAAGGAAGTTTTATTATGAACAATAGATATAGATTCAATTAAATTCTGTTACAAATACTGCAACGATACTGTTTGTTGGTAAGCAGCTGATTTGGCGTCACCTGACACGGCCACTTCACAGCAAATGAGATAACATGAAAATAGTTAACTGACAAGAGATGATGAAGAGAATGAGTTATTACAGAAATAGTAAATGTATCTATTTTATTATGAAAACAGGATAGTTGTACAAAAAACTTTGTAAAATATTTGTGTTAAAAGTAAGTTTTATTTTGTTCGTGAAATTGCTCAACTCGCTACGCTCGTTTCGCAAACTTTTTCACTTAAAAAATAAAACCATAAATACCTAGTTATTTTCTATTCAGTTTCTATTCCAAACATACGTTATCGAATTGAATGAGATATTATTCACAGGACAGTTAAACAATATTACATCAAAATTAAATCATCTAAATTCATCTCGCCGGGGAATCGAACCCCCCGTCTCCCGCGTGACAGACGAGGGTACTGACCACTATAAAGATCTAGAAATAGAAAACAAAAACCTTTCTTTTCCCTCCCAAAAATATGCCCATTACAATTTAAATGTCTTCTGCGATTGGGTTGTTCGTTCCTATCATACAAGTTAATATTCATTTGAACTTGTTTTTTTTGTTTCCAGAATATTTAAAAGCCGTGTTATATGGCTTTTGTGTTCTTATTTCTGTTTTGCCCACAATAAATCACGATTTTCTTCAAATAAATTCACATCCTCAATTTTGATTTCGCAATTCAAGGGCCCTATGTGCCTTTAACTTAAGCATCGCTGCTGAGTTAACACTTCTGATCTTACTAGTCCAGGAACAATGACCCTTTTTATTACACGCTTTATATTAGCTTCACCTGTATATATGTATGAATGTATGTATGTATGTTTGTTTGGATGTATGTTTGTTTGTTTGTAACTTTCAAGCTCGGGATCTGTATTTGACAGAATTATCGATATTATTGCTTGATCTATTCGCAGGCAGATGGCGCTGTACGTAATCTCCTTGATAGGTTGTTTAAAAGAAAATCAAAATAAAAAACATATTTTAAGAATTATAATTCAATTACCTGCGATTCAGTACAGAAAAAAGTTTTGAATGAAACGGGAGATACATTTTAAAATCTAATTCTTTTATTTGAAAGAAAACCAGAATATGGATTTCAACAATGGAAACTTAATCATAAGTTGTACACCTACAAATTTAGTTACTTAAATATTTAAAAAAATCGAAAAATTAGAATTAAGGTACTTGACATACATATCAAATCAAAAGATTTATTTGAAAAATAAAATTATTCACTGAAAAAATATTTTAGT